>JBBPJX010000355.1:0-17774 GCA_038088955.1 Neotropicomus parvogracilis
GTCGCCCACCACCCCCACAAGTAGGGCATTACAACGACCCGTCCCAGAACCTCTTTGAGAAACGACCCTTGGATCGAAAACCCCTTCCGCCACGCTCGGCCATGAAGTACGCACATACTCTTCCATATTTCCAGTTGATGAACGATGCATCCCAGCTATGCCGTCGTGGGCACGCCAAACGAGACTCTCGCTCTCAAAAATTGCCTCATTGTCCACCCGTCCGACTTCCCCAACGGCGTACACGTCATCGTAAAAGGAAGATACCCAGTCACGACTTGGTACGCCTCCACTGCGTGCCTTACTCGTCCGCTCACGTTATCAGAAGCCATGATTCATCCGGGTCGATAGCGCCCGGAACCGTAGCAGCCGCCATGTCACTCAGGCAGTGGATGGAGCTCTCCCTCAGCGGGGACGAGGTCGTCGTCGAGTTACTTCCTGCCCCACCACATCCCGACGCACCACCCTATCTACAATCGATCGACTTCGTTGCGAGCTTTTGGAAAAAGAATCACGAAAACAGCGTGCCTTATGACCAGGACGAGATGATTTCAAAACTTCTCAATGCGTACAGCGGCCTCGTCTTCGCACCCGGGGGGATCCTCACCGTGGATTTCAAGGGTGATAAATTGAAACTTACCGTCGCTTCGTTGGGCATACTCGAGCTTGCTGATGAGCAGAAAGGTGGGCGGAGAAACAATCCAAAATATACCGAGATGGGTGTGATGATGCAGAAGACGGATATCACCATTATGAAAGAGGGTGGTAGTGCGATGAAACTCAAGGCAAGCGCGAAGAGGTGGGTCGTTGACATTCTGCCAACCAGGATCCTCATATTCCAGTCAGATCTGCGACGAACGCGATCATTTCGCCCAACTTTAAGTTCGAGGATATGGGTATCGGAGGTCTTGACAAGGAGTTTAATGACATCTTCCGTCGTGCGTTTGCCTCGCGCGTGTTCCCCCCTGCCCTCGTCGAGAAGCTTGGGATTCAGCATGTAAAGGGTTTGTCTTCTCGTCGAACATACCGAATCGCTCGATGACGGCGTACTCCACAGGTATCCTGTTGCACGGACCTCCTGGAACGGGTAAAACTTTAATCGCACGTCAAATCGGGAAGATGTTAAATGCTCGAGAGCCCAAAGTGGTGAATGGACCCGAAATTCTTAGCAAATACGTCGGTGCTTCCGAAGAGAATATTCGTAAGCTCTTTGAAGACGCTGAGAAAGAGGCGAGTTCTCGTGCGCTCTCTTCGCCTGTCGAAATTGATGCTAAACGTTACTATAGTACAAAGAGAAGGGCGACGAGAGCGGTTTACACATTATCATTTTTGACGAGTTGGACGCTATCTTTAAACAGCGTGGCTCAACAAACAACGGAACTGGTGTTGGCGACACTGTTGTCAACCAGCTCCTATCAAAGGTATAAGGCATCCCGTGCTCGAGTTCTCGAAAATGCTTACCCTGTGCTAGATGGACGGTGTCGACAGACTGAACAACATCCTTGTCATCGGCATGACGAACAGGGCAGACATGATTGACGAGGCATTGCTACGACCAGGTCGACTCGAAGTCCACATGGAAATTTCGCTTCCTGATGCAGATGGTCGGTATCAGATTCTTCGTATTCACACTGCCAAGATGCGGACCAACGAGGTCATGGACCGTGACGTCGACCTTCACGAGCTTGCACAGTTGATGAAGAACTATTCTGGGGCTGAAATTGAAGGCTTTGTCAAGAGCGCGACGAGTTTTGCATTTAATCGGCATGTAAAGGTTGGGACGTTTGCAGGCATTTCAGACGACGTGGAGAATTTAAGAGTCAACCGGGATGACTTCTTCCGAGCACTGGAGGAAATTAAGCCGGCGTTTGGTGCTTCTGAAGAGGAGATTCAAGAAGTGATCCAGAATGGAATCATCGAGTTTGATTCCGAGATCCACGTGCGTCGTGAAACGCTCAAACATTATTACCCACTGAGATGTCGGGGCCTTTTAGGAAATACTGGAGAAGGGCAAGCTGTTCGTGAACCAAGTTGCCAAGTCTGAGCGGACGCCACGGGTTAGCGTCCTGTTGAACGGACTACCTGGTTCTGGCAAGACTGTCTTGGCCGCTACGATCGCATGGCGATCTGAATTCCCGTTCGTGAAAATTATCTCTCCCGACCAAATGGTTGGTTTTTCGGAGGCGCAGAAGATTTCTGCCATCACGAAAACGTTTATGGACAGCTATAAGAGTCCGCTGAGTGTTATTGTCGTAGACAGCCTAGAGCGTTTACTAGGCAAGACCGCCCATGCAGCCCCTTGGAAGGAAGCTGACGGGTTTATGGTACAGATTGGACATATTTGGGCAGTAGGTTCTCGAACGCCGTTCTTCAAACATTACTGGTGCTTATTGCGCGGAAACCTCCAAAAGTCAGTGTCATGACATCCGTTGCCTGTTGACAGATCCTGAGTGTCTGCACTGTAGGGTCGCCGCCTCCTGGTGCTCGCGACCTCATCTTTGGGCCAACACATCACGGACCTAGGTTTCTCAGAGGTGTTCGATACCTCCATCAAAGTGCCTCCCGTCTCGCATCTTGCACAGCTCGAGGTCGTTCTCCGATCGGTCGAGCTGTTTAGTGACGACTCTGAGCTACGGGGGACCCTCCGCCAGCTATCCAGCGCTGGGTTCCCGCGGAACGCCTCTGAAGCGGAAACGCCGACGTTACCATTATTGGTCGGTATCAAGAAGCTGCTGAGTATCATCGAGATGGCGAGACAGGAGCCCGAGAGCGTTGGACAGCGGCTCATGAACGGATTGTTCTGATGCAGTTCTGGGGCTAACCAGTGTACTAGTTTTTCTGTACCCATAGCCGATCCACGCAGTGTACTACCTTTGGTGTCGTTCCCGCCCTACACCAGCGCGAGGAGACGCACTGGAAGCGCTGACGTATCCAAGAAAGGTGTTTCGTTCCCACGTTTTGATGGTTAAGCTGAGGGGTTCAGGTGACCTCGCGCCGAGGCATTTAACGTGCTCCAGTCCATCGTGTTCGTCCTCGCTCAGCACCGTCGTACGCTCGACGTTCGATATACGATGTCTTCCGTAGAGATCATACAAGATCCTCCACATCTCTCCCCGTTACCCCGCTCCGCCTCTCACCCCAAACCTAAGGGCATCCTCAAGAACGCCGTGCCACAACCGGTCGGGCAACAGCAGCAGTGCGTGTATTTACCTCGTTTCAAGTGCGACTCACGTGTCGCGTCGTATAGCAGCCTACAATGGGACGAAGCCAACATCGCGTTGACTGAGATCCAGAAGGACAGTCTCATGAAGATCACGGAGCCGAAGACGCCATACGTCCGGTACAATCCCGAGACGGACGAAGTAGAGGGAGGTGCGTGGGCATTTTTCACTCCGGCTTGGTCCTGCGGGCGTGTCGTTGACGGATCCGGTCGGTCCCTCCCCTTTGTGTGCAGATATACCCGGTCTCGATCTCGGAGAGCGCGCGGGCTCGCCGAGCAGCGTTAGCTCGAGAGCGGAGTCGCCCACGAGCATGCTGGCGTCTGGTCCGTCTTCGCGTCGCGCGTCGTTGTCAAGCGTCGGTCGGAACTCGTCGGGGCGTTCTGGGAGCGCGACGTCGAGCCGCAGCACGTCGTTTAACCTCCCCAACGAGGCCAAGGGCGAGATCAGAACGTTCGGCGCGGAACCAGGGGATGAAGTTGAAACGGAGGAGATGGACGAAGAAGGTGAGATTGGATCCTTGTCTTTGTGCACGGATGCTGATCGGGGATGTGTAGCTGCCGCGAAGCATGCCGCGTTCCTCAGAGCGCGTGGGCGACATTACTCGAACGAGGCTGAGGCGATGAGGGTATGTTTTATGATTTGTGAGAGCAAGCAGCTCGTCAATTGATGTCGTACAGAAAGCAGCGTTGCTCATGGACGAGGAAGATGACGATGAACAGGGGAAAGTGGAAGGGACCGGGGGCGATGATGCCGACTTTGACGATTTTGAAGCTGACGACTCACAAGCTGGGGATGGCGTCTCGTACCGCGATGAACTCGTCAACGGGGATGCCCACAGGGAATGAAGATGATCGATCGGTCTGTGAATGCGGTCCACTTGGTTCTCACGACACGTGCTGATTGGCAACGGATCAGTCGCCCTGCTTGGTGCATTTTTCGTTTCTCGTCTGTGCTTGTTCGCTGGGGACACTTTTTGAACTTAACATCCCAGTGATGACCTTTCGTTCTCCTTTATAATTAACAAACTACGTATGAAGTCCGGGTGTTTATATTCGAATACTGTTGGGCAACTCTGCGATGGCGTCCTGCAGAGTGTGCGACAGATGCTTTGGCGGAGATCGACTGTTTACTTAACATCCACATGTGTTCAACCTTTGTTACCGGTCATGATTGGTCAAGGAAGCAGATCAGCGTTTATACCCTCTTAATCCTTAATTACTCGCCGACTCGCACACCGCCAGTTGTATCTCCTCAAACATTCGTGATCAGGGGAATATCTGAGGCGTCGGATACCTATCAGATGCAAACGCTGATCTCATTCTTCCGCATCGTAGATCCCGCTCGTAGTACGCGTGAGGGTAGTTGGGACCGACCAATGCTGGTGGTGGCACGATCACGATCGAATCGAGTGCTGGAGCTCGTTCGCGTAGGGTGCTCGCCGGGGTAAGAACTTCGTGGTCGGGAGTAGAGTTTGAAGTCCTTCCAACGATTTATCGATGGAAACAATAATAACGCCATGTCCATACGATCACGTGACAGTCTCCCAGTTCTATGGATTGATTTTGACTCGATCCGAGTCTGTCCGTAACTTGGACTCGCCGACCGTAAGGAGAAGAAAAAAGACCAGGGGTACACACCATGACCCAGGACGCCTCAGGTAAAGGTCTCCTCCTCAAAGCCGACCCCATCGCAGACACCTTTCGGGACGAAGTCAAAGCATCCCTCCCCCAATCCTCGAAAACGCCGACGCTCGTCGGTATCTTGGGCACGTCTGCGGGCCCGAGCAAATTCTACGCTGATTTCACGCGAAAGCAGTGCGACGAGCTTGGAGTGAGGTTCGTCCTCAAGGTGGTCGGTTCGGCCGAGAGCGCCGAGCGGGCTGACGGGGATGGGGTGGAAGAGGCGATCATCGAAGCCAACGAAGATTCGGGCGTGGACGGAATCATGGTGCGCTGTGTCTTGCGCTCAGATTGGCGTGTTTGCGGTCGAATTTATGCCGGCGTAGGTGTATTACCCGATCTATGGCGGACAACAGGTATGCAAGGGGTCAGCTCGTTGCGAGAAAATAGGCATTCGTGCTGACGTGACGACCGTAGGACCATTACTTGCAGCAAGTCAGGTCTAGTTAATGGTCTTCGCTGTTCGTCGTGCTCACGGAGCTTTGGTCCAAAGATCGTATCGCCCCTGAAAGACGTAGAAGGTCTCCACTTCAAGTTTCATTATAATTTATACCACAAGTATGACCGTCACTCACTGACTTGTGCGACGTCTTATCACCCGTACCCAGCATCCGATTTATAGAGCCCAAGTCTCTCATATCTTCTGTCCCCTCGTCCGTGTCGCATGTCCCGGTCAAGGACGACATCCCACCTCCCGGTATGGTCAAGTCCATCCTTCCATGTACACCACTTGGTGTCGTCAAGTGCCTCGAGTACATCGGAGTCTACAACAGGATACTCGCGTACGGAGACCGTGCCTACGGCAAGACGGTGACAGTCATCAACCGGTGAGAAGATCAAGGGACATTATTTTCCCCTGAAACTCACGCGCACTGCCCTTCCTCGACTTCATAGGTCCGAGGTCGTGGGCCGGCCGCTCGCAGCGTTATTATCCAATGACGGTGCTCGCGTGTTTTCTGTTGATATAGACTCGATCCAGGTGCGCAACGTTCTAAAAAAGGGTCCTTTGTTTCAGGACCACATTCGGAACGAGCAGCTCACCGTTTTCTTCCGAGACAGGAATATACGAAGCGACCCCGCACGTCGCCGGATGCAGCCAGGAAATATCTTCCCCACCACGTCGCGCATCCGAGCCAGCTTTCGCTACAAGAATGTCTAGCGATCTCTGATGTCGTCATCTCGGCCGTTCCAAGTGCTGAATATAAAGTAAAGACAGAATGGTTAAAAGAAGGCTGCGTTGCTGTGAACGTGGCAGCCGATAAGAACTTTGAGAAAGACGTGAGGGAAAAGGTGTGCTAGACACCTCACGTGGCGCGCGAAACTCGTTAACTGATACTTGATAGGCATCAATCTATATCCCAGCCGTTGGCAAAGTTACTATTTTGATGCTCCTCCGGAACCTGTGGGTTAATAATGGATGACTGACCGTAACATCGTTGAATCTGCTTATCAGAATACGGCTTACACTGTACAAGGACATTTCGGAACCAGTAGACGGGTTGGCGTAAAAGGGGAGATAACCCGCGGCAGTTGCATTACAACCCCGGTATGTACACAATTAAAAGGGGAATTACCGTTGCGAAGTGGGTTCCACCAGAATTTGTTCCGGAGACGTGGATCATCCCGGTCAGTGTATAGAGTCGAGTTGTGACAATGGAAACAATCCAGTCCATTATGTAGCTATTTGAAGTGTGCTTCGGTGATGCTTGATGGGTCAACTTTTTCGAGGTGCTCGGTTTGGGAAAAGCTCGGCGTGACTGGCGTAGCCATGCCTGATGCATCGGCTGCCAAGAATCGCACGCGTTGTCGGTGGAGCTGGGCGGATGTCAACGGACGCGTAGACCAATTCGGACCAAGACCAGACACACACCTGGGGCAGCTTGGGAATGATGGCGAGGACGATGAGAGCCGTGAGATTTACAGCAAACAACCACGGGTCATAATTTGTGTAGTGCGTTGAAGCAAGGAAACTGATGGCATTTGGTCATGAGAGAGCCGCCACTGAGGCTGTGGTTGACGCTTACAGCAATATGGGCGCGGTAACTAACCACTTTTTTGATGGGGTATACTGCGCACCATCGTCGATTTGCTCCCAAAGCGTTAGGTCATCGTAAGCACCGGCATGTAGGTCATTGTCGAATGGGATGCCGGTTACCCAGTGGAACATGAGATACGACAACTAACAATGTTGAGCAGGGAAGGCAAGGATGCGTGCAGACGCTCACTGCAAGGTATATCAAGTTGACAAGTGTCCAGCTGATTTGCTGCGTCATGCCAGGGATAGTGTCGATGATGATTTTTCCCGTGAAGACGAGGACAACGTGTATTAACCACGCGCCTGCAACGGTGTTTCAGCGCTGA
Organism: Neotropicomus parvogracilis; assembly: GCA_038088955.1. Taxonomy (NCBI): domain Eukaryota; kingdom Fungi; phylum Basidiomycota; class Agaricomycetes; order Boletales; family Boletaceae; genus Neotropicomus; species Neotropicomus parvogracilis. The sequence goes on from JBBPJX010000355.1 coordinate 7,259, forward strand.
GGAAATCGGACCATTCGTATGCACACACCCTTTGCGTTGACCCAATTTGCATTGATGTTGACGTAGGCACTTCTGTCGAGCAGTTCTTCAACCCTTCCCCCGACTTCTTCGACCTTTACAATGCTGCCGCTTCTTTTGCGGCCCTTGAGAGACGTGTTCTGGTGAGATAGAGAGAGCTGCGGAAGCTTGATAGTTGGGGGTGGACTCATGGCAGGACGAGTTGGAGATGGTGTCGGACGGGCACGCACCAGCGAATGCACCGCAGCAACAATGTTCCTCAAGGTACTGCTACATAGAAGACCAAACATGCACAAATACTGAATATTAGGGCACGTGATTCCTTTGCACTCTCCGTCGACGCCGACCACGACGACGACAAGGATCTCGACGTCGAGTACAGATGTTACTGCAATGGTGTAACTTGAAACCACTAGGACCCTCCAACCTGGCTGCCATACGGTTTGCGTCCCCGTGCAGGGTCCAAGCCGTCAAGATATTTCCGACTGGCGCAAAACCGTTTGCAAACTGCCCGGATATTGTCGCGTAAGTTGCTAGCTAGGTGTATTGTGCCAATGCTGATGGCGTTCGGTAGACGCACCGAGCCGGATTCGTTCTTCATTGACGTTTACTTCAACGCTCACCCTGTGCCGGGTTCGCGCGATGGGAAACACAAGCTCAAGGCGCCCAACGCGCTCATCCCAACCGTGATCGCATACTCGGGTGGGCAGACCGAGTTTGCAATCGACATGGGTACTGATGCACGTGTTCATCCTCCTCTTCCTTTCCTTTCAGCCTGACGATCATGTACAGTTCGGAACGCGACTCATGATCGTGCGTGGGGACTTTGAAAGTGTGTCTATGGCAATATTCGGAGAAGTCGTCACAGAAGCAACCGCGTCCGTGACATCCTATACCTCAGGATTGATACAATCTCCTGAACCCGTCTCCATCGCCCCTGGACTCGATCTCGCCAATGCTCCTGATCCGACGTGTTTGGCGAGGAAACTCCTTGCCTTGATTCCAGGTGCACCCTCACTCAATCTGGTCATTCGTCTGATGTTCTGTTTGAAACCACCCAACGACGACTGGGATCTCCCAGAATTTCCTCATCTATACTCCGACTTGAGCGAGGAGGAGATAGACATCGATCTAGATTCAGCATTTCGTTGTTTGAGCCGCCCAGTAGCCGATGGTGTCTCTGTCGAATCTCTACAGCGGTTCGCGGAGAAGATAGCAGATGCAATTGGTCCAATGGTCTGCAGTGAACCTGTTCTATGAGTATTTTCCGGGCTAACGATCCCACGGAAAGTAGGACGATACTCAGGCTTATCTCGTTTCTGGAATATTGTGCCGCTCCGCTTCACAAAACCCCCACTTCGCACAAGCAATCATGGTGCGTGTCACCTGATAGGTGTAATATCTATGCACTGATACTGTTCTAGCAATCAATCGAATTGGAAAGCGTGTTCGACATATCTAACCTGAATGACGACGACACGATATATACCTTGCTGGATGCGTCCACTAACCCTGACATTTCAGAACTGCTCGACGTCGAGTGGTTCAAGGACATGCTCCGTTCTGTGGAGTCGTCGCCCACAGCTCGGCGAGAAGTTAAAAAAGGCGCTCGGCGGCTGATGGCCCGACTACATGATTGGCAAGTATTTGAAGACGCTCTGTCGAACCCGGATGGCAACTTTGCGGACGCGTGTCGATTTTTAAGGGACATAGGAACTGAAGAAAAATCATTTGGTATCTGGCTGAGTTGCATGATTTTGCATGTAGACCTCTGGGCGAGCGTGCAGGACGGTCCACCCCGCAGTGACACCCCATTCGCGTCGTTTTTGGACCCGCCGCCGACAGCAATTCCTCATGGCGAATTCCTCGGTTTTGTTAGAGCTTACATTGGCGTTGCGTCTGTTCTAGCTGTCTACGCTTTTTCGGATAGTCTTCCTAACGATCACTGTCGAGAACGGACATTAGGAGTGTTGAGACTATGGCAAGATGTTTCAGGATACCGCGAGGTAAAATTCTTTTGCCGCGTCCTTAGCAATGTTTTGATCACAGGGTCGCAGATAGTCAATCATCTTCTCTTACTCCGTCAAATGACTTTTCGGCTGGAATCCATGACGATAGACAACGACCCTCCAGCTCAGTCGGGTATCCATGCGGAAAATATTATATTGAACCTCGTCAACGAACCTCGGTGTTACCTCAGTTCAGACTTCGTCAAGTGTTTACGGTCTTGGCAACCGTTTTCCTTGACCTATATCAACGAGGAGGAGCGTATCTCGTTATACAGAGCGGCTACGATAGCCGATGACGGGCTCCGCGGCGCGATAGAGGAACTCGTCCGGACAGATTGCCCGACATTCGACTTGGACCGGATTCGTGGGTTGAGAGTCGCCATCGCCGTTATCCTTCACGAACTCGAGGATGAAGAAGTTGGGGAATGGAATATTCTTGACACGGCATGGAGAGGTGGCATACAGGGCATGGTCTTCCATGTCATAGATATGGCGTCCTCCGTTAGCCGAGAACTCAAGGCCTTGTTTTCTGTCGCCATGACAGAACCCCGGGAGGTGGGGATTGTGGGGAAACTGCTGTTGCTTGCTGCCGAACTGCTGCCTCTTGCCATCCACCTCGAGCCTCTCTCGGTAACCACCAGTCGGTCCATGCGTAGCATCATCGTGTCGATCGCGGATATCTTTACCTGCGCTGACTTGGCTTTGTCACAAACATCAGCTCCACCTTCTCTTGTAGTGACGGGAAAGCGTGCACGATACACCTGTGTGGCCGTCCTTTGCCAATTGTCAGAGTCCCGGGGGGTTGACTCCCCAAAGCGAGGACCAGCACTCTTTCTTCGAACTCTCTTCGAGCATGGCCTCCAAGTGAATGACATCGATCCCGCCCATCGCATCCGACAGGTTTACACCCTTGTTGACTGTCTTATGCCTGATGCGGCTCCGGAGGCAGCAGAATCCAACACAAGATGGATGCTATCTGTTGTGCCCCTTATTCTTACCGACCTAGGCATGTTTTTCCGCGCCTTGGACGTCGGTCGCAAACTCGAATTCCTCGATCGACTTGTTTCCCTAGACAACGAAACTCTCAATGTCGGCGAGTGGTTATTGGGAGAGGAGTTCAAGCATATGGCCAGCGTTGCTAGGCTTCTTGGAGGCATGCGAGACCCGCACCATATTCTTGCGCAGTATGAGGTCAACCTCTACCTTCAGTTCATTTCCAGGCTCTTGGAAGACTCGTCTAAACATTCGACGATGTGCATGGTCACGATCTGCACGACGCCTGAGGCGAGCGGGGTGCTTACTGATACCATCACCTCCATGTTGAGCGGTCGACTGCATTCTACATACCTCGTACACATCGCCCGAATCCTCGCGTCTTCGCCCTCGCTTACCGATCCGACCCTCAAATTTGCGGTCGCCCTTACACTGATCCGCGGCATCGCTGTGGCAGAACTAGGCATCGGTATTGGCGAGACGTTCGACAATATCCGAACCATGCTCTCCACCGTCAGCGAGGCAGAGCTCGCTCTAGATCGGCTCTTGTGGGAGTTTGGACATTGCCTGTCGTCCATTGCGGGGTCCGGGAATTGCTTCGACTCGCTGGACGTCCAGAGCGTCGTCCGCGCGCTTGACTGGCTCTGCGACAAGCTGCCGGGTCCATCCGACCTCCCCGGGCTCTCTTGGGACAAATGGGACAAACTTTGCGAAGTATTCCAAAATGGGGTGTTGCCCGACATGTACCCCGCCTTGAAATCCATCAAGGGTAAATTGACGCCGCTCCCTGATTCGTTGATTCCGACGACGTTGATCCATGATGCGCGGGTGCGCCCACTGGTGCTGTCGATTCAAGCGCTCGAGGAGGTGTTGCAGCCGCCAGCACCAGTTCCGCGTACGCCGACGCGGAAGCCGGAGTCGCATTTTCCGGGAAGGGACAGGGACGTGTTGGGGTTGGTGGCGCTCTCGCCCCCGACGGCGTTGCTTCGGTCGCCGGCGATCTCGGGGCTTTCAAAGACGTATACCAAGAACGACTTCAGGGAGCTGCGGCAGACCCCTTCGGCGAGGCAGAATACGAGTCGGATGCCGAGTTTGCATGTGGACGTGCGTGTCCTTTTTTTTTCTTTTTCTGAATTTTTTTTTGGCCAGAGGATGAAGCTGACTAGCTAGTTTGTGACGTGTAGGAATTCGAGTTTGGGTTGGTGACATCGTCGCCGCTCGTTCAGCCCCAGATCGACCCGAGTGTCGTGGGGATGCAGCCGTTTGGTCTTGGACCGCCGTTTAACACCAGTTAGGATCGCTTTCGGACGGGGGGTTTTTTTTCTTGGGACGCGGCGTGCGTGTAGTATTTATGTGCGTATTATCCGATGTACGACTATGTTGCCACCCAGTCCGAAGCCTTGTCAAATAAGTCCACACTGTTTCGGCAACCTCCGGCTCATTTTCAAACTCAGTTTCCGCGACGTTTGGACAGCCGAGCTGGATATCACTCGACCATCGCCAACATGAAGCTCGTCAGGTAAACGTCTCCCCGATGCGAGCCTTGTAGTTCTGACTCATCGCTGTACCAGGTTCTTGATGAAACTAAACAATGAGACCGTCTCCATCGAGCTTAAAAACGGATCGGTCGTCCATGGTACCATCACAGGTGCGCTCAGAAGGCGCACGCACGCGCCACGCTAACCCCCTCTACGATAGGCGTCGACATGCAGATGAACACGCATCTCAAGACCGTCAAAATGACGATGCGGAATCGCGATCCCGTGTCGCTCGATTCGCTGTCCATCCGCGGAAACAACGTGCGGTATTTCGTTCTCCCCGACGCACTTCCCCTGGATACGCTTCTCGTCGACGATGCACCGAAACCGAAAGGGAGGAAGAAGGAGGATACGCGCGGGCGGGGTCGTGGAAGGGGAATGGACCGCGGACGCGGACGGGGCAGAGGTCGTGGTCGGGGACGAGGATTTTGATCGCTCGCTCCCCTTGCTATACGGTCGAACGGTCAAAGGAAATGCCTGGCCGTTCGACCGTCAATACCTGCTAAAATTACTGTTCCAGGCCGTGGAGAACCTGGTTTGTACTCTTTGTCTATATATTTTCAGTTTTTTTCTTTCCGTTATCGGAGCGTACCACTTGAATGTAAGCTCCCATGGCACGAAGCGACGAGAAGAGGGGTGGACCAAGTCACTAAGATCTATCGAGTTGCTTACGGTACACGTCGTCCGCCAACAAAGCGAGGGATGCAAGGGATATCTAATAACGATGGATTCTACTCCTGTATGGATGGCGCAACAACAGTCCGGAGGGAACAGAAAAGGACGCGGCGGGGGGGAGCGCAAGGTCAAGGATATCAACGTCGCCGACGTATCGTCTCGTACGGGTCACATGGATACCGAGGCAAAGGTCCAGGCGGCGGTGAATCCCGCCTCTGCTCTTTCCCGTGCCCGCTCGATCCAGGCTCGCCGACGAACCCATTCGGCAGCGAGTCATCCCCCGACCGAAAATACCGGTCAATTTCGGACGGATCGAACTCGGAGGGGGGCACTGGCGAGGGTGGAGACATGCGCGGCGGATGACCGTTGGGTTCTGCGTTGGAATTAAATTGAGACTGAGACTGAGACTTTCCTCCGATGCGATACGTGCGCTTGCGTTTCGCTTTGACGGGTCGCCGTTCGGGCGGCGCGCGTACCCCAGATGCGCTGAGCGTGCGTGGGGGACCACTCCGTACAGCAAAATGCTCCAACGAGCGTGTGTACGGAGATAGTGTGTGGTTCGAAGAGCTGAGCGTCGACAGCTGGTGCAGCGTGTTGTTCAAGGTCGGGAGAAGGGTGATCTTGGGGTCTGCCTCAGACATGGCGTGGTGCGGTGGCGGCGGGCTGGATTGGAACGGGTCAAGGCTGAGGGTAGCGACGGAAGACGAGACGGAGAGACGGCGGAGGGTGTGTGGTGGTGGCCTGTTGATGGGTTCGTGATTATGTACAGAGTAGGGAGGATCGGTCGTAGGCGGTATTTCGACGGGGTGGGTGCGGCTGCGGTTAGGTATCCGTGGTGTACCGTATAGCAGTGAACTCGTTCGCGAAGGACCGGCGTGCTGTGACAGTGATAAGGATTGTCGGTGGGTGGACGTAGAGGTGGTTATACTACTCGTATCAGTGTTGGTTCGGGAAATTTCAGACGGAGGTTGGATCATTGATTGTGAATGGTACACCCGCGGACGGGTGATGGTGCCCCCACCGACAGCGGGGACGGTCTCGTACTCGGTGACGGAATCGTCTGGCGTCAGACTTGGAGGTGGCGAATATTCGACTGAAGTGTCTTCTTCCCAGTCTGCTACCGAGTACGACACATTATCTTCTTCCTCCTCCTCGACTTCTGACTGCTCCTCCGTGAGATCTGCAAGACCCTTGTGCTGCCTGAATAGCCGGCCAAAACTCGAAAAAACGCTCTTCGTCGGCAGTCCCTCGGGACGAAGTCCGTATGTTGGGTCAAAGTTCTCGAGTTCAGGCAATGAACCGGCAGGTTCGGTCGTAGGTGGAATAACTGGGGCAGATTGTGTGCTTTTCGATGTCCTCCGAGACGAGCTCGCGACAGAGACTCCAGAGACGGAACGAACTCGCCCATATGAGAACGTGCCAAGTGACGGGGCACGCGCGAAGGATGGCTGTAGCGCAAAAAGGCCGGGACCAAACGGACCATCAGTCAGGTGTGACAGGTCTGGTGCAGAGACAGTGTCGAATGGCCGACGCGCCACAGGCGGTGGCCGTTTGTCGAGATACGGAGCTTCCACCTTTGCCTTGACCCATTGTTGACTCAGACGATGAATGATCCCCGGCAGATCCTCTCTGAACATTTGACGAAGCTGTCCTTCTATTTCGTGCTGTATGAATTTCTGAATAACGGCTATGGAGTCAAAGGTGCTGTTGATGTCGACGTTTTGGAGAGGGTCGGTTTTGAATACGAGAGTGATGCCCTTTTGTTTGGAGACGACGAGGACGACGTACGAGTTGAGCTTGAAGTGGGAGAGACGAAGATGCATGGGCACGACGAGGGGTTCCTTGGCTGCCAGCATTCCTCTCGAACCAGTCATGAGATGTATGTCAGGTTGCTTATGGTTCAGCGGATTCGCCTTGTGCACCCAAGGTCACCGCGTGTCCCGAAATACACCGAGGGTGGTTCATACCTGTACTTTCGTTTTGAGGACGATGTGAGCATCCCCGGCGTAGGTCAGACGAAATATGCCTCGAAATTGATCCACGGTGAGATCGCCAATATCCCGAATTTCTAGTTCAGGAGGCTAATGAAAGGGTTACGGCGGTGAACGGGTGCGGGAAGCAGACACGCACTTGGGTGCCCATCTCCAACTCGACGACCTCGATCTTGTCCGCGATTACGGGGGGTTTGTTTCCCTTGTTGAGCGCATTGTTGAGCATTTGGATCGCATCGGCATGGAACTGGTCGGAAAAGCGGGGCCATCGAAAGGTGAACGACATGACCGAGTGAGCGTGGATGTCATGCAAGTGCAATACGGTGCGGTGAGGTCAATACTCGGCTGTGGGCATCGTGTTGGACGGCGAGGGCGAACGTAAGTCGGACGGCGGCGCCTCTGCGCTCCTACCATACCGAGCTGACCAAACCAGGTCCGATTAGCCGACTTGACTATTAGCCATTACTGCCAGTACGGTAATTATTGTCCCCGTCCCCGTCGTCACTAGCAACGACAACGTTTCATGTCACAACTGGCGACGTTGAGCAACCCATGAACGGCGTCCGTAGATTTCTTAGCGGAGGCGGGTCTACCACACAACCACAACCGCAACCACCAGTGGTACCGCAACCAATACCACCTTCAACCCCGCAGTCCAAGCCCCCGCTGCCATCTCCCGAACCTGCCACACCGCCCCCACCACCCCCTGCGTCCGCAAAACCGGCTTGGCTATCTCAGAGCTCCTCACCGAGAACGCCCACGGATGCCAGGTCCTCGAGCACCAGCGCCAGCACTAGTACCAGCACTAGCACCAACGGTACACCAGGTCTAGTCATCCGCAAGGAGCGGATCAGGCCGCCTCAAGTGACGTCTCCGACCAACGGGAAGATCCCCGGAAGTGCTTCTGTTCTTTCCCCAGGGTCGGTGTCGAGGCCTGCCTCGACGCGCTCGCCCACGGGCAGTATCGCATCCTACAACGTCACCTCTCCGACCCACAGACTTGTCTTCAATGGTGCTCCAGCCGTCCTTGGCTCGCCGACGCCCTCTTCGTCTCGTGCACCACCCCCGGGTCCGTCGGAACGCGCGACGTCGGAGAGTACCGTCAGGTGGAGACGCACGTCTGGATTGGTCAACGTTCGGGATGAGCTCCTCATGAGCTTGCTCACCAGCGAAGCCGTCGTCGACAGTCGGGAATGCGAAATTCTCAGCGCGGAAGAAGTGGAAGAGCTCAAAAAGGTGCCTGAAATCGAATTGCTTCCCGTTCGTTACTGACTTTTATTTTATTTTATTTTTTTCTAGGAACACCACGTTCTCGAGATTCGACAGACGGCAATGCGGAAAAAGCTCGAGCTGGAAACCAAGATCCGTGACGCAGCGTTATCGCTGTCCAAGGTGAACGCCGCGCACAGAACAGTTTCGAAGCAGACAGAGGAACAACTCGAGACGGCCGAACGCAAGGTCGGGACAGCGCAAAAAGAACTATGGCGCTTGTCGGAGCGGGTGAGCGAGGTGTATCGGAAGCTGCTCGAACACCGTGCCGGTGTGCTGGGCCATTCCGTGCACAAGATGGAAAAGAACTTCCTTCCCTCCTCGAACGGCGTATCTGCATCAGACGCCCCGAGAGCCCTGACGCCGAACCGAAGCCCGACCATTAGCTCGGTCACCAGCACCTCGCCCACACCATCAAAGTTCGACGGTGCCCATCTGTTCGCCGGGCATGCAGATGCACGAATTCCCAAAGCACCTCCTTCTGCGCCCGATGTTGCTACTCTCGAGGCTAACTTACGGGCGGCCACCGAGTCTCTCAATGTGGCAAACAGGAAGAACGCAGAGTTGGCACGCGAGCTGTCCCACCTACGTTTGGAGAAGGAACAGATGGAGACGACGATGAGCTTGGAACTTCAGAATGCTGAGGAAACAGTCACCGCACTGGAATTGGAGCTACCGCGGTTCGAGGAAATCCAGGCACGTTGCGATGAGATGACGAAGGAGCGTGCGCAATGGGAGGAGGACAGGCAAAAGTTGGTGGCGCGGGAGCGTGAAGTAGAGATGCTCGAAAGACGACTCGAGGTATTGGAAGAAAAGAGTGGGGAAGCCACGGAAATGGAGAGGCTGCTAGCTACGTTTCGGGAGAAAGCAGACGCGGACGTGCAGAGAAAAAGTGAAGAGCTTTCGGCCCTCCAGGTGGAGTATGAGGAGGCACGTGCAAATTGGCAGGCAGAAAGGGTCGTGATGGAGGATGAGATAGATCGGCTGAGAGGGGGCAGCGAGGCGCAGGCGGAGTTGGATGGCGCGTTTGAGGTTCTTCACGCGCTGATGCAGCTCCACAATGTCGATCATCCACCCACGGACCCATCGTTGCAGGGTCTACTGGCATCAGTTGAAGCCCACCTCGAGAGCCTTTCTGCGGTCCTTAAAGAACACTGTGATTCTCGGGATGAACTGGAGTCTCATTTCCAGGCGGAACTCGGGGCAATGCAACGAGAAAGGGATGAAGCAAAGCAGGAAGCGCTTGCCTCGAACGTCCGCGTGAAGGTCACCATCTCCGATTTGCTCGCGTTTAGCCTGGCACTAAAATTCCATTTCCAGGAACTGAGCTCGCCGACCGTTTATAATGGTCCTCCGATTGAATACAATGGCGAGGTCGCCGACGTGGTCGCGCTATTGCAACCGGTGTGGGCCGTTCTTCCTGCACCCGAGCTCCGTACGGCAAAGCTCCATGCGCCGCGCCACCTCCGAGGGGGTTCCACTGCGTCCAGCCCAGGCGGTGTTCATTCCAAAACAGGTCTACCCTCTCTGTCGGACATGGATATCCGTGCCCTCAAGGCGCTTTATGACCCGAGATCTTCCCAAGCTGCTGTGGGCGGCCGGTTCTCTCTGGAAGCCTTCGTCGCACGGGTCCAAGCCTTGGTGATCGACGATCGCGCATTGATGGAACGATTAATTCGATCTGCGCAAGTATATGATATGCTGAAGAAGAACGCGGAGCGCGCACAAAAGCTCGCTGAAGATAGTAATACAGCGCTAGAGACGTACCAAAAGCAAGTCGCCACCCTCGACGAACAAAACTTTACTTTACAAAACAAACAAGCGGCCTTGTGCGTGATTTCTTCCTTGTTCCACTTTCATTAGGCACAATTTTTTTTTTGGGGGGGACGGTCACGGTTTTATTTTTGTACGCTGTCCGTTGTCGTGTTGCTCATGGAATGTGTTGCAGGATGAACGAGATACAGGACCTTCAAACCGCTTTCGATCAGGCGGTGTCAGAGAAGAGAGACATCGAGACGCAGGC
>JBBPJX010000356.1:0-17733 GCA_038088955.1 Neotropicomus parvogracilis
CCTTGCCTTGCTCGTCCCCCTCCTCCTCGTCCACCACCACCACCACCACCATCCTTGCGCAGTAGGTCGCTCTGTTCTCCCCCGTCCCAAACATCCTGATCCACTCCACAGCGTATCTCCCCATGGCCATCAAGAAGCGCTGCCAACTCCAAGCCGAATCACCCTGCAACTCTGCCGTCCTCCGCATCGTAGGCCAATGCCCCCACTGTCGGTCCGAGTTCTGCGGTGTAGTCCGTCTCCAGTCGACTTTGTCGTCGTCGTGTAGCTCATTCGTGTCCCCCCAGCACCGTCTCCCAGAGCACCACAACTGCAACAAGCTCGAGGACTGCCGGCAGCAAGCCTTTGAGCGGAACAAGGCCAAGCTCGAGAGCGAACGGACTGTAGCCTCGAAAATGGCCACAGCATGACCTCGCGCTTTCAACGTGACGACGACCCTCGCATTCTTATTTATCGCTCCCTCATCATTAGTACATACTCGTTGCCATCGATATTTCGGGACACCCTTCTCTACACGGCGTGCTAGACGGACCTCTCTAATTTGATGTGGTTTGGATGATCGTTAATCGAGCTTTTCGGTCTCGTCTCGTTTTCAGTCCGATTTCAGCCGTCGACTCCCAGCGTGAAATCGGCCGTTGAGAGGACCAACGGGGATCGGCTTCACTCGGGTGATCCTACATATAAACCCGAGTCCGAGTCCGGGTTGGCCTCGCTCTCCCTTTTGCGTTTCTATCCGGTACGTCAATCACATGCGACCCGTCGTCGTCTCTGTCCCCCAGATCTCGTTCATTCGCTCTTCGTCCTCATCATGGCTTCCTCCAGGCTCCAGCAAATTCACAAACACCTCTCTGATTCATTCATCATGTCGGGCGGTCCGTCTTGATCCGTTCACTCTACCGTCTTGACTCAGTTCGCTTGCAGAACTCTGGCAGGACGTCCCCCTTGCCCCGCCAGACAGGTGCGTCGTGTTCATCATACCCTTGCCGCGATCTGAGCCACCCATCGTCGTGGCCAATAGCATCTTCAAGTTGTCGGCCGCCTACAACGCCGATACCCACCCGAAAAAGGTCAATCTAGGCGTGGGCGCCTACAGAGACAACGAAGGCAAGCCGTGGGTGCTTCCCGTCGTCAAAAAGGTGTGTCATCCTTACCTCGCGCACATCCGCTCAATCACGGCGGTTGGCAGGCGACAGAGATGTTGCTGAGCGACCCCCGTTACAACCACGAATACCTGCCCATTACCGGGCTGCCCGAGTTTACCTTGGCCGCCGGGAAGCTGATTTTGGGTTCCGACTCGCCTGCCATCGCCGAGGGACGCGTTACGAGCGTACAAACCGTCTCTGGAACAGGAGCAAATCACCTTGCTGCGTTGTTCCTCAGCAGATTTTACCGTTTCAATGGACCGAAACAAGTGTTCCTGAGCAACCCCACATGGGGTAAGCAAGATTTCCATCTGTCTCGTCAGACGACGCTCAGAGCGGCCCAGTCATTCATCACGCCCTTTTCAAGAATGTCGGCATTACCCCGATCGAATACCCGTACTATGATCCCCGCACCATTGGACTCGACTTTGAGGGATTCAAATCGACCTTGAAGAATGCTCCACCGCGTTCTGTTATACTGTTGCACGCGTGCGCGCACAACCCCACCGGGGTGGATCCGACCAGGGAACAGTGGAAAGAGTTGGCAGAAGTGATTGTTTCAAATCACCATTATGCATTCTTCGACTGCGCATACCAAGGTTTCGCGAGCGGGAACCTTGAAGACGATGCGTGGGCAGTGAGGCATTTCCTCGAAAGGAATATTCCGATGCTCGTATGCCAGGTACGAGATGTGTATTGGGCTGACTGCTCATACTTACACGGGCGAATTGACAGAGTTTCGCAAAGAATGCCGGATTGTATGGCGAAAGGGTCGGAGCGCTGCATATTATTTCCCCGAACCAGGACACCGCAAATCGTGTGAAGAGTCAGCTGTCGGCCTTGCAGCGGTGTGAAATTAGCAATCCCCCGATGCACGGAGCCCGACTGGTGAGTAGTACGTTATTGCGGGACCGAGGATGACGACCATGTGTGCAGATGGCGCTGATCCTGAACAACAAAGACTTGTTCGAAGAGTGGAAGCGGGACATCAGGACGATGGCGCACAGGATCATTTACATGAGGGAAGAGTTGCACCGACTGCTGACGGAGGAACTGAAGACGCCAGGCAAGTGGGACCACATCACGAGCCAGATTGGGATGTTTAGGTACGTGTTCGCGGGGTTGAGGCGGCTGCGGCGGCTGGCGCTGACTTGGATGGCATCAGCTTTACGGGGATGAACGCAGAGCAGTCGCAGGCGATGAACGACAAGGCGCACGTGTACATGACGACGAACGGGAGGATATCCATGGCGGGGTTGAACACGAACAACCTCGCCTACTTTGCCGACTCCATGGACAAGGTCATCCGGGGTACATTGTGATCGTGATCGTGACCGTGACCCGTGTGACAGAATGTGACAGTGACTGTGATGAATGTACAGTACTGTATATGTGAGATGTCATGTGATGACGTCAGATGTGCCTATGACATCACTCGCCCGGATCTGGGCCCTTCCCCGCCGGAACGCGCCGCAAAACGACCGCCGCCCATCACGCTTGTGTGTGCTCGCCGTCGACCACGTTCTCGACGAGGCGTTGCTCGCTGTTTCCTACGTCGACGAGTGATGCTTCGCCGTTGCCCGCCTCAATCGGACTCGTGCTTTGCTTGATTGCCCAATTCGCCGCTTATCTTGCGTCATCCGACCTTGCACCTCCCTTCCTCGTGTCCCCCCGCCCTATTCCTCACAGAGGCCTCTTAAAACAAGGGCCTCCGACAGAGTGCGTCCCCCGTCTCTTTTTTTCTCTTCTCTCTCTCTCTGACACCATGGGCAACGTAGTGTCCCTGGTCCAGATTCACCACTCCACTCCCACTCCAGACGACCCTCCAAGCCACTCCCCGCTACCGAGGTCTGCCGTCGCTCCGTCCCACATAAACCTGATCGCACCTCAGGCGCTGTGCGCATTCACTCCCTCCCCGCATCCTTCCCCGTCTCTCCGCGACAACCCCTTCGACTCTCCGCCTTCCTCTCCGCCACTCCCTTTCTACACCGCCCCCTCCACGCCCGTGGCCTCTCCTCAGCAGGAAGATCCTCCAGTGGGCTCCCCCCCACCCTCCATACAACAGCTCGCCGCCCCTGCCGCACCCCCTTCTCCTCCACCCTCCATCCCTCGTCTCCCGCCTTCTCAACCCTCGCCTTGCGGTATCGAGACGATACCACCCCAAGATGTGTTCGTTGCTTCCGACTTGGCGTTAGACTTTACTCTAGACGACGAGGGCTTGAGCACTCTCGAAAAGATATACCTTTTTTCTCGCAGTAGATCTGCACACCACCGGTACGCACAAAGACCCTCGTTCCTCTATGTTTCACCCAAGTCACGTCTGCGTTGCAGTGTCTTCATCTCCCATGCGCTCCCCACCTTCCTCGCTAACGTGTCTCCCCTTGAAGCCGCGGAATATGTCCTGCCCCTTCTCCCAAGTTTGGCAATGGACGAAGGTGCCCCCTACTACCCTACACTCCTGGATGCACACTGACACCTCGCTCAGACGAAACCGTAAAGGAAGCTCTTGCCTCCGAACTGGTCGACATACTGTGGTGGTTTCTGACGGTGCATTCGCCGTGTCCGCGTTGATTCATTCGTCCTGCTGACATTTGACCTAGCATTGTCTTGTGGTGGATGAATCTTCAGACCCTGGAATTATCCCCGTCTCGCGGCAGCGAGATGGCAATGACCTGACTTTGATATCCGTACAGGCATTTACTCCCATTCTTGGAACGCTCCTCCTCAGTCCCAACGGCATGGTCAGTGGCCCTGCTAGATGCACTGTCGTCGATTTGCTTTGCCGCATCCGAAAAGAAGACGATGCAGACGACGCAGAGTCGGCAAACGCCCAACCTGCAGATAGCAACTGCGGACTTTTTGGTCCGATACAGAGAAAAATGTTTGAAGAAGAGCTCATACATCAGCTCGTCATTGGAATTGGACGCTTAGATGCATCAGCCGAGGAGGAGGATGTATCGGAGGTATGGTATGACGCAGCCGCCCGTACACCCGCCAGAGAACTCCCAGAAGGTCGACAGTGCACGTCAAGCTTTTTGTCGGGGGGCCAAACTTTGGTGAATCCATATTTTCCCCATCCCGCATCGCATGAATCGCCTACCTCATCCCCAATTGCAACCACATCCGCAAGTTTCTTCCCAACACAGCTCAGTGTCCCTTCGTTCCAACTCACTCTCGAGCACACGCATGGAGACCCTTCACCAATGTCCAGCATAGCACTCCGACCCGAGGTGACATGTGTAGAGATGTTGCCTACCCCGGAGTTGCACGCCGATTTCGAAGCACGCCCTGTAAACGGGATGCCCCTCCCAGACCACCGATCTGCTCGGCAAGAGGGTGGAGAAGCGGATGAAGACCTCGATCCCGGGGAGCAAGCAGCCGTGGGGCGATTGTCTAGTATGAGTTTGATAGCTGCTGTGGCAGCAGGCGGTACGTTGTATACGGGAGATTTGATTCTATCCTCACCGACCATCATCTGCCGGTCAGGCTCTCTTCGGTTAGACGCTCAGCGCGCCTTTATACGAGAAGTCGAACGAGCCGGCAAGGATCCAGTACACTGGGTGAGACAAGAAGCTTCTTTCGCACTCGGTGCCCTCGCCAAAGTAATACCCGAAGAATTGGTGGTGTCAGCACTCGTGCGTGTTGCTTCGTCCAGATTTTAGCCGACGAATCCAAATCTCCTTTAGCTTCCGCTCCTTGAAGCGCTGCGCAAAGACACAATCTGGCACGTTCGACACTCCTCCCTCTTTGCACTCCCAGCCGTGCTTTCCCGCCTTACTCCCAGCCTGAGGCGTTCTGTTGCTCTTTCGACTGTTGTCCTACTCTCGAGGGATGAATCCTCCGCTGTTCGCTCCGGGGTGCTCGAAGCGCTCGGCGAGGTATTGTACTCTTTCCATGCAGACGAATGCGGTCCACCAGACGAACTCCTTTCGTTATTTCTTGGTCGTCAAGAAGGCCAACCAATCCCTCGGACCACGACTTCTGGTCTACCCGTCCCATTTTTCTTTGGTAAGACACACCACCTACACTCCTGTCAGGTCTCTGATGGTGCAAGTAAGCTCCTAAATTA
This sequence comes from Neotropicomus parvogracilis, assembly GCA_038088955.1. Taxonomy (NCBI): domain Eukaryota; kingdom Fungi; phylum Basidiomycota; class Agaricomycetes; order Boletales; family Boletaceae; genus Neotropicomus; species Neotropicomus parvogracilis. Next base: position 5,209 of record JBBPJX010000356.1, read on the forward strand.
GATTTATTTTATGATGATCCTGTCCGTCCCCTGGCATGTGCATTCAACTATCCTGCCGTCGCGCTTACATTGGGTCGATCCCGATGGGGAGAGCTGCGCTCCTTGTACCTTAGTCTGTCCCGGAATAGGTCGACGAAGGTTCGGAAGACCTTGGCAGCTAGCCTGGGTGAGCTGGCGAGGGTCATTGGTCCAGAAAATGCTCAACGCGATCTCGTGGATGTATGGTGGGATGCCATGCAATGTGCAGAGGATGGCGACATACGGTTGAAGGCCATTGAATCGCTTCCTCTTTTTGTTAGCGCGTTGGGGGAAGGAAGTGCAAGAGATGCCGTCTTTTCTGGTTTGATAAAATTATGGGAGGAAGGATGGTTACACAACTGGAGGGCCAGAGAGGGCGTCATCAAGACCATCCCTGACCTTGCCGGCGCACCTGCACACCCGGAATGTGTACATCGAATACTCAAATGGGGACTGGAAGATGATTTTGGAGCCGTCCGAGAGGTCTCGATATCAGTGGTGAGTAGGCTTGATCAATGATATTTCGCCCCCTCAGGGCTGTCCAGGTCACGTGCATGCGGCGAGAAGAAGGATTATGGAGAATCGCGCTGGATCTCCTTGGACACGACATCTTGCAACTGGCCTATGCTTCCTCGTTTCGGAAACGCATGACGTACGTAACATTGATTGGTGGACTCGATGTTACTCAAAATGATGCATCAGATACGTTGCTTGCCAGCAAGCACTGGCTTCGTATTGTCAAGTGGACAGCTACTTGGCGGACCAGAGCAACTGGCGAGCCCTCGAGCGACTCGCCAACGATGGCATCGTTGGTGTCCGGATTGGCGTCGCTCGGCTTGCTGGTTGTATTTTTGGTGTGTATGAATGACACGTAAACAGGCCAGTGGACTAACTTGAGAGATGCAAGATAAATTCGCACGGCATTCTGCCCACGTTCCGCAGCCGGTAGTTACCCTGGTGGATCGAATGCGCGCGGACCGCTCTGCAGAGGTACGATCCTATGTACCGTCTCCTGTGGATCAGCCGGCGTATTCAGACCGTTCTGGACCTTTTGAAACGTTCTCTCGCCCGCCACCCATGACGCGCCGGGCTGCCTCCACTGGAAGAGACCCACCATGAGAGGAGATAACGGTGTATTGTCGAGTCGTATATTATTGTAGGGGCGTTACACCCTTTTGTTACAGTACTTGCGCCCATCCTAGTATCGGTGTGAAATGTATCTGTCTTTGTCTCCACTAGGCCTTTTCTTTGTTGTACAGACATGCTTAGTCACGAGCGTGATCTCATCATCCCACACAGCCTAGTAGTCTGCCAATGGATATGGTCCATGCCGACCGCACTTTGCGAACCATCACCAAGGCAGAGCTGGTTCTTTGCACATACCTTCACCATCCAACCCGCAGCGCAGTCACGTCCTTTCCACCCTTGAGGATTTACGGTGGTAATGAAAGGTGTGAATGGTTTCCTTGTCGCCCGTTATATCGTCTTTGGTATCACTTTCTGTTCAAACTGCTGGTCCCCCACTGAACTCGGACTGTTAGGTGTGCTTACAATATGTAATGCCATCACATGTTGCATCGCCGTTTGGAACCATAGTCTCACTCTTTATACCCAGCTGGGTGAGCCGCGGCCACATTGATTTGCACTACCTACTTGACTCACTTCCTCTCAGCACAAGTAGACGTCTACCTGATCGTCCTGGGTGCATTTGCTCTTCTTTCTGTCTTTACCTTGTACGTCCACAGTACCGGCAGGAGTGTTAATTTACTGAGAGAATGCTAGGATTTTCGTTGAATTGTTATGTGTCAATGCCGTGACGACTCGGGTGTGGTTTGAGTGCGCATGGGTAACCCTTTTCTGGCTCATGGAACTTGGTTCGCTTCCCACTACTTTTCCCCCTCGGGACCTCATGGTATCTCGATAGCTGGTGGTGCAGCCTTAATTGCGATCGAATCCGATGTGGCATGTTCGCCTCAGGGTACGTGATCCCCTTGGAGCCTAGTTTGATCTGACTTTGGGGGCTTAGCTACCACATTTGCGAGTGCAATTTGCACTTCAGAACGCGTGCTTCTTGCATTCACTTGGATTTGCATCATCATACGTTAGTCGTACCCAGCGTTCCGCGCTAGCAACTCGTTGACGTAGCTCACAGTGTTTATTTACCTTCTGGCTCTCGTGCTTATCACCACGTCTCAACACGCCGAGGACCGGAACATATGGGCTTCCGACATTCGTGCCCTTCGTATGGCGGCCGTACGGCCATCTTCAAGCACACCAAATTCGCCTTTTATTACTCAATTCGAAAGGCGACCCAGCAAGGATATCTATAAACCTTACCCCACGCGTTCTACACTAGTCCAGTCTTTTCCTCATTATGTGGGTTTCAACGCCGGCTATGTGATAGAACCCCACCGTCCTGCGGCACCAGAACAAATGGATATTTCTCATTCGACGGATCTTCCCGAGGCCATCCCTATTCCTGCCGCCCCAATCATACCATCGTATACGAAGCCTGTCCCTGCGTTGCCTAAAAGGACGGGGGATGTGCGTACTCGGTCACTACAGTTGGAAGCGCCACGAGGATATCTGTCACAGATGGAGCACCCGAGACCTGGCCGCTCCTTACCGTCTCCGTCTCCACTAGGCGACTGGCCACGACAAGATGTCATGCAACTCCCTGCCAAACCCAAGCGCAAGGTGCCACCGCCAAGCGCTTTCGAGTTCCCAAGAACGCATGCAGTGACTATGGCATCGAATGACTGTCCTCCTGTGGCGGGTGACACTCTTACACAGCCCCGACCGAGGCGACCTTCAGGTCCCAGACTAAGGCCGTCTGGGGAGAGTGGACATCGACCGGCACCACTGAATTTAACGGGCATTAGCAATTATGAAACTGGACGTCGGGGCGATGGTAAATTGAATGATGTGTAGTTGGAGATAGGCTTGTAAGATAGGACGGGTCACTGTGGTCCTGCTGCAACGCCTTGCGTGGAGGTCACGGTTGTGTATCGCGAGAGGTGATTCGAGCCTGAATGGGACTCTTGTAGCAAGGGTTTGGGAGGATTGCGACGATCGGTCGTGGTACACCATACTAGGAACAATCGAACAGACTGTCAGAGGACGACCATCTGCGAGCGCAGCATCGTGCCACATAACGTCGAGATGGAGAACCCGCACGCTGAGCGTCAAGCAGTACTGCTCGAAAGAATTCTGAAAAACGCCGTCAGTCGTCTCCCTCCTTGTCGCTCTTGCCTTGTCTGACGGCTCCCCAAGTCTGCGTGCACAGAGATGATTCTCGAGTTGAATCACTGCGTCGAAGTACGTCTTGGGAGCCCGTCTAAGCTGCGTGTGACGCGATCCCCAACCCTTTTCTGCTCTGTGGTCCTCAGGAAATACTCCGAGCGAATGCGTCTGTCAAGGTCGCTGCTGATCTAGCGACCAAGTACCGAAAGAACGTGCAATATAACTTGGAGGCAACCAAGCGCGAGTCGAACTAGAACGGTCTCGTCGGTGGGGTTCGTCCTGGTAGAGCTTCGCGATCCCTGTTTCGTTGCTACCTCTTACTTGCAATCACTTCATTCCATAGAAAATGGGAACCACAGCAGCTGAGCAAGACTTTTGTTCTCGATGTCTGCTTCATGAACAACCTTCTTCCAGAGCACTTTTCGAGGTCGGTTCCGTGGTCGATTATGATAATGGAGACAAAGACGGGCAAAATGGAGGCCACGAATCCTCTGATCACCCTCGGCTCCCATGATTGACCCAAGGGTCTCGTTTATGGTCGTCGTTCTCTTGACTGCCGTCGCTGGCGTGATATCGCATTCTTAACTCCATCCACCTGGACGACCGAACACAGTACAATCGTCTCATAGATATCTGCGTCTACAGTCAAGTCCTCATCCCGAGGGCCCTTCCGGTGCCAATCTCGGATCCCTATTTGCCATGCTCACTCCCCCATATCCTTCGCTGGCACACCATGCGAATCTCTGTCTCGGATTACCACATGAATGATTTTGTTGGCGCTGCCTCTGGTCCTTCCTTCGTTGTGGCGCCTCAGCTTGCAACACTTGAGTTGTATCACGACGGAGGCACGACTGAATATAGCAGTCTTGCGGATGTCAGCATGTCGAGACGTCTCACCCTTTTCGGTGGTCCGGTCCCTTTACTCACTAGGCTAGCCCTCTGGAGAGTGCATGTCGATTGAAATCAGCCATGGATCACCTCCGCACTCAATCTCAAGCTTGCCTTTCACCCGGAAAACGTCTGTCCATCTTGGGCTCAACTTACCACCATCCTATGAGATACTCTTGCACACGGGAAACTGGACCGGCGCCCTTCAGGAACCCCTGGGAATCCCAGAGTGGTCCTGAGAGTCCTGAGAGTCCCAACGCTCCCGTTCAACTTTCTCGAGTAGCAATTTCGCTCTATTGTTCCAGTCACGAGCGTATGCCATTAGGTTCTTCCGAAGTTCTATCCCCACATTCAAACGTCTGGACCTAGATTTAGACATCGGCGATTATACCAAGTTTGTCCAAGGTACTCACCGGACGAGCTACATTCCCGTCCTCGCCTTCAGCCTAAGAACAACCTGCCGATTGAAAGTCTCGAATGGCTGAGCTTCGCTGCGATATCCAGCGCGTCAAGACCGCGTATGGCAACCCTCCTGGAAAATGACTTTCCTTTTCTGGAGAATGTTGTCCATTGTTCAGCACCTTTATTGTTCTTACTCTCGTGCATCTATACTTCGCCGCATAGGGCCGCAGAGGAACGAACAATGTGGAATCGATATATATTAACAGGTCTGTTTCATATCTGGTCCCTCCGTCTCTGGTGGACCGACTATAGAGGCTGGCCATCTTCCGTCGTTTATTCAAGTTCTCCCTCGTCCACATAGAAATTACTCTTTCGCGAACTGCAAGTCCACGACGCAATGCATAATGCCTTTCTTGTCATCCGTACCGTCATTTTCGGTGAGCGAACTCATACCCAGTCCATCGTACTCGGCGCTCAAGCGTTTCAAGCGCTCCTCACGTATTTCCACGCCCTCATTCTCGTGTTTGCATCATGGAACATTGCGGCAGCAAAGTCTTACGGGATATCGAGTGAGTGGAACGGCCTTGCGAGATGGTCTGACGCCAACTCGTGTTATCTAGCGCCGGGCGCGTCTGTGTTCCTCCTCATGAACACCATCTTCATCTTTGTCCTCGTACCTGTGTGAGTGATCGTCTCGAGCTTGTCAGTCACGCATATTGAGCCTTCTCTGGCCAGAGCGTATCTTGCCGAGGTAATTTGTACGAGGGCAAGGCCTGCACATGTAAGAGTTGAATGTGCCTGGACGGCATTAATGAGCATCTTCCAGCTAGGTGAGGATTCCCAGCTGCGTCGAGCCACTTTCACTGATAAGTACTGTAGCTGCCAGCATTGATGTCACAATCAACGGGCCACCCGTGTATTGCCAGACAAGTTGTAAGTCGCGCAAAAAAATCGAACGTCAGTTTTACTCACGCTGTTCTGTTACCAGCACCATGGGCGATGTGTGCGTCAACTTCCTTGCTTGTTCATGTCAGTTGGCTGGTTACGCTCACCAGTATGTCCTATCCACAAATTTTGCTCGAACGCGTTGACAGAATCGCTCAGTTCTTTCTTACTGTCTTGCTGTCTGCGTCGCATCCGCTACTCACGCAACGTCCCATCCGGACATCTGGATCACGCCCGTTCCTCATGTCTCGTGGTTTCGCTCGGATGTTGAAGCCCCAGTTCCGGTGGCCGTATCACGCTTGCCCGCCCACAAACACTCGGAAACCTCGTCGTTGTCATCTGTGAGAGAGACATCCTGTGCCATCTCAAAGTATATTGCAGAGCGGTGGGGGAAACTATCCGGCGTCGAGAGTCAGTCTGTATCGTCTGGCCCAATCTTGTTCACGAGGGGTCGTCAGTCCGCGGATCATATTCGGCCTACCTGGGCTCGCCAGCACCGAGTCCGTCGTGGTGTCGACGACCCCTTTGCAAAGCCGCTGCCTATACACAGGGGGCCACCTGTGGTCTTGGCGGCTCCCCCAAGGATCCACTCGAGACAGATCCTGACTCCGAGGGATTCCCTTCCTGTCGAGGACAGCGAACAACGGGAGACGGTCAGGACCAGTTCATATTCGACCCTGACACCGCGAACATCCCCCGTGTTCCCGTCGGGGATCACCAACCCAGACCTTCCTATCCCACGACCTCATCTGTCTGAATGGGTGCGCGCCGACGCTCTCAGTTGGATCTCTTTCCACGCATAACGGATCACATCACCATGACTTTTCTTGCCTAGGCAAGTAGGCCTTGGTATTTTGTGGGACATCTTGATTTCATGACTATACCACACTAAAGTCTGTAGCATCTTCAAACCTGTACCGCTAGTCACCAGTCACTTCTTGTTACGATAATGCAATGTCGCGCAGAGTCCGCAGCACTCGTCGAACAACAAACTTGTCAATTCCGAACGAAGGGGGGTAAGCACAGCAGAGAAAACAACAAAATATGTCCATAAGATGTTTGCGAGTATATCCGTAGTTGCCGATTTCCCCAGGTTCATAACTCGGAGCCTTCGGAGCCTCCTGTTTCCAATAACACTACTCGGCCCCGAAGTTTTCGATTCTCCTCGCGAGCTTTCGCAAGTGCTGCGATGGTACCTTCCAGTTGCCTTTTGGTCTCTTCGAGCTCTTCAAGAACTTGTTCTTCGATTTCTCCGGCACCGACGGCAATTCCTTGTTCGGGAGCCATGAGTGAATGGCTAACGAAAGAATCCGGGTGGCTCACCTCCGACGAGCTTGACAAGCCGCCATAAACGGAGAATAACGAGCAGCCCAATAAGTTCCCGCTCTTTGCCCTTCAACACGAATTCAAGCACAAAGGTAGTGACCACAATGAATGCATCGAAGAGATGCAAGTGAGCGTGTACGACACCAAAGAAAGGCACGTAATGTTTGATTCCGAACGCCCAAAGGGTAAGAGGTATTTCGAGTAGAAAGAACGTGGTAATAACAAGGGATATGTTGGCTAGAATTTCCAACCAGTCCGGATTTTCTGGCGCTGGACATCCGTCGACGAGGTAACCATACGCGATGTCTGTGATGACGCAGACTGCATCAATGGCAATCTAGTGTATGTGTGTCAATCCAAGGGGTAGGCGAAGCGAAGACGTATGTGCCGTCGTACCAATGTCAGGATAAATGTATGCAAACGCTGGGATTCGAGGACACGCGCGACGTTGCCGCGCCAGGAGTTGCCAACTCTGGACCTGGGATTGTCATGGGTGATTGGAAGCAACGGCTGTTGCTCAGAGTCCTGGTCAGACATGGTGGTTGCTGGTCAAGCCGCACCAGCATTGGGCGCTTGGTACTGTATTAAGGAAGGCTATAGTCACGGTCACGTGGTTAGGCGTGTATGTGGCCTGGCAGTGGCGAGTCTTGCAACTGCACACGATGGCCTCCTTTGCCCTGCGCGTCGGCCTCAGGACACGCTTTGCACACCCGACTGCCGCGTGCTTACGGTCGTCCACCAGTAGGACGGTCGCAGTTTCGAAGCGAAGCATTGGTCTTCTTGCCTACGCGCCACATTTCGATGGACGCATCGCCGTTCTACGGGGCACGCAACACAGTCTGCCTTGGATCTTGACTGCAACTGGTATCGCTGGTGCTGCTCTTGGAATATCTTCCTTGACAGCCCCGTCCACGGTTCACTGTGATGGTGAGTGTATCGAATGAATGAATGATTTGATCTCCTATGTCCTGACAATGTCCGCTTCAAGACGTACAACCCTCTAAAACCACTAGTCCCTCTCTTCCTCCTCCTCCAAAATCATCTGTGAACGCGTACGATTTGGGGTTTGGTACCGTTTGCGGCCTCTGTGCTGGCGTGTTCGTCAAGAAGAGCGCCTACATAGTTGCTTTTTTCCTTGGCGGTCTATTTGTCGTTCTCCAGGTAGGTCAGTCCATATCCGAACTCTGTCACACAGACTGAGCAGCATTGTACGAGTATCTCGGGTCTGTGTCCCTCGTCAAGGTGGACTGGGAGGCCATGGGGTCCCGGTTCGAGAACTTGTTCTACACGACAGATGCGCTTGGAAACAAGGATCCACCGACCGTGCGGTCGATATGGAAATGGATCGTGGACTTCTTGACGGCTGATTTTCAACCCAGAGCGTCGTTCGTGGCAGGGTTTGCGTTGGGACTTAGAGTTGGTTGAGGGAACAACCCAGCCTGAGTTGTGGTTTAACGTGTACTTTATACAATAGCAAATTCCCCGGTCCTCATCTTGTTCTCTGTATTTGATACGACATATGAGTACTATCAAATATCGTTTGTGCTGCCAGCCCTGCCAATGTACCCTTCCGAATGGGGAAGGAAGTGAAAAACACTAACTTGAACGGCGTACACCAAGTACAGTATGCGCGTTGATCACTTCGCTGCTCCCTCTGGGTGACTTATCCACTACTAGCTCGGCATCATGGGAGGTAGAAGAGCCAAGTACAAGCAGGGTCCGCCGGCACCTCTCCCCGATCCTGAAAACAGACCATCACCAAAAAAACTTGGAAAACGCAAAACAAGTGGCGTCGAGCACGATGAACCTACTACCCTTCCGAGGGCTGCAAAGCGCTCCAAGGAGACCAAAAAGCCATCGCTAGAACTGGATATGTCTAATACGTCGCGAGAAACATCCCCCGATATCGGTGTATCCGCCTCGAAACCAGGCGAGCTATGGTCATCATCGGACGATTCTGGAGAGGAAGACGAACGTGTTACGATGAGGAATATGGAGGAGCTTTCGCGTGCATTGGATGCTGAAGCTGCCCGCGAGGCCGAACTAGATATAGAGGAGATGCAGAATGCCGCTCTGGCTGGGGAAGGTGATGACGATGACGCGGGTATGGAAGACGAGGAGGAAGAGGGCGAACCATTCCACTTGCCGACTGCCGAGGAGAGAGAAGAAGAAAAGAAGGGTGTGTCTGACGTGCAGGTCGTGCAACATCGAATGCGACATTGCGTCAGGGTACTCCGTAACTTTAAGAGACTCGCTGAGAACGGCAGGTATGCGGTCGCGAATTTCTGTACTGTTATATACTGACTTGTGTCCTCAGATCACGCTCAGAGTATGTAGAGCAACTGCTTGCAGACATTGGGAGTTATTACGGATACAACGATTTCTTAGCTGAGAAGTTGTTCCAGCTCTTCCCGGTAGCAGAGGTATGTCAAGTTTACTTTGCGTCGCGAGCAGTGCCATGTGAACCAAAATAGGCTATTGAATTTTTCGAGGCGAACGAAGTGCCTCGACCAGTAACGATCCGGACAAATACGCTCAAGACGCGAAGGAGAGATTTGGTCCAAGCACTGATCAACCGAGGTGTCAACCTTGAGCCCATCGGAAAATGGACCAACGTCGGGCTGCAAGTATTCGAGAGTTCTGTACCGATCGGTGAGATGGTAGAGTGCAACGTATGTGTGTATTTTCGCCTGAGGCATTTTCAAGGTGCAACTCCCGAGTACCTTGCCGGACATTACATGCTTCAAGCAGCCTCCTCTTTCCTTCCCGTCATTGCGCTCGCCCCACGGCCTGATGAGCGAGTCCTGGATATGGCATCTGCCCCAGGAGGTAAAACAACACACATCGCTGCTCTTTTACAGAATACGGGCCACGTTTTTGCCAACGATGCCAACAAGGCTCGCACGAAAAGCCTTGCGGCAAACATTCATCGCATGGGCTGCAAGAATGTGACGGTATGCTCGTATGATGGACGGGAATTTCCGAAAGTGATGGGTGGGTTCGATCGGGTTCTCCTTGATGCACCATGCAGTGGTACAGGAGTTATCAGCAAGGATTCAAGCGTCAAGATCAACAAGGTTACGTTACGTCTGTCACCTCCTTTCATCAACGTTGTCTGAATTACACCCTAGTCTGGGCGTGACCTTCAACTTTTAACCCACCTACAGAAGCAATTGATCTTGTGCGCTATCGACAGCGTCTCTCCCGAGTCCAAGTCGGGCGGTTACCTCGTCTACTCGACTTGCTCCGTCACTGTGGATGAAAACGAGGCCGTTGTGGACTATGCTCTGCGCAAGCGCCGGAACGTGAAGCTCGTTGAGACAGGGTTGGAATTTGGCCGCGAGGGTTTCACAAGGTATCGTGGGAAGACGTTTGATCCATCAGTGCGATCGACGCGACGCTTCTACCCCCATGTGCACAACATGGATGGGTTCTTTGTTGCCAAGTTCAAGGTCGAGAAGCGCTGCAAGGTTGAGACGGGAGGGATGGTCGCAGACACGACCGACGTCAAGTTGCCCGCCATGGAGGAAGAGGTCGGCTTTGATTCTGAAGAAGACAGAGCCTTCATACAAGGTTCGCACGTCACGTCGGTTGTATTCCGATTTTCTGCTCAAGCATCGCGTTCTTAGAGGGAAAACGAAGGCAGATGAAAGCCAAGGGTCTCCGGGTACCTCCACGGGACAAGGCCGAGTAAAGGAGTGCTGTTGTCTGTCACACACGGGTCTGACCTCGGTAGGGGGATCTAGATTTTACCGATGACAACGGTGAACGAGTGTATGATGAAACGACGTGTGCGACGTTTTGAGCTTCGGCGCAAAGTCCCTTGATGAGCGACGTGTAGCACTCATTTTCGTTGTGGTAGCACTTGCATTCCGCCCACATGTGTACGTCCACAAGCTTGAGAACTGGGACGGGTCGGACCGCGATTCTAGGCTCGATTACGGTTGCAATATAGTCCAGATTGACTAGGCGATTTTTTTGTTGGGCGTATCACGAATAACCATGACTACGTTCTCGCCGGCATGGTGGTCTCATGATGTGATTGGATCCCACGACGGGTTCGACCAGACGATGTCAGTTCGCTGTCTGTCTATTTCGACCGTTGCCAGATGGCTCGCACGGACGGACAACGCCACTGAAACGGGGACGTCAACGCTCTGGCCCTATCTCGTGGAGAGGAGGTGAGATTTGTAAAAAATATTTGAAAATGTCGCGATCGGCAAGTGCTAGGATTAGGGCACGACGTGATCCGGTGATGTTTGTACACCCCCTTTTTGGGGGTCGTCTGGCGATCTGCCACCGCACGGACCACCGCCTCCCACCGCAAAGCCACAGGCGATGGCCCTCCAGACGTCGCCGTCTCGCGCAGAATTTCGTCCACATCCTGGCCGTCGTGCAGGCGCAGCAAGAGCCTACGTGTGCCTGCAAGAGCCGGGCCCGGGTGCGTTGACGACCTCGCCAACAATTAGGTCAACTGTGTTTTTGTTTGGCGCGTAAGCGGAGCCAAATAGGGATAAGAGAGGCGCGAATTTGTTCTTGACCGTATCTCTTCCTCTCTCTCCTACTTCTCTCTCTAGCCAACGGCCCAGCGCTGCGTAGCACGCTCTTCTCTCTCTTGTCATTTATAGTTTTTTCATGTTCGTCTTCTATTACCGCCTTCTCCCATTCTCTTAATCCCTCCTCTACAGCTCACATTCGCATTTCTTGCAATAATGTCCGCTACTGAGGCCCCCGTTGTTGCTGTCCCCGAGGAAGTAAAGGTCGTCGACACCCCCGCCGAGCCTGCCCCCACCACCACCGAGGCTCCCCCTGCTGAGCAGCCTCCTGCCACTGAGGAGGTCTCCCCTGCTGTACGTCTCCTCGTTCCCCTTGTCGTCCTGTCTCACCCCCCCCTCTCCTGCAGGAGGCACCCAAGGAAGAAGAAACCAAAGCCGCGGTGAGCATCCTCTCCGTCGCTGGGATTCACATGAATGTTGACACATCTTTTCAGGAATCCGCTGCTGAAGCTCCTGCTGATGCACCTGCAGAGCCTGCTGCGGAGGCCTCTGCTTCTGAGCCTGCCAAGGATGAAGCCAAGACTGTAAGTAACCGTTGTGAATTGGGATTGCGCTCTCAAATAAAAGCTGTCGTTAGGATGCCCCTGCCGAAGCTCCTAAGAAGGATGACCGCCCCAGAAGCCCGGGCATTATCTACAGGCTTCTTGCCCCCTTCAAGGAAACCAAGAGGCAGGTTGAGAGGAAGGTGAAGGCTCCTAAGAGCCCCAAAAAGGAGGCGCAGAAACAAGAAGTAAGTGACGTCGAGTTCAGTGTGGTGTTCGTCGTGTAATATCATTCTAGGCTGAGCCTGCCGCTGCTGTCGACGCGGTCCCGGCTGAAACTAAGCCCGAGGATCCCGCCAAGGCGGATGAGGCTCCCGCGGAGGAAGCCCCTGTTGCTGAACCCGTCGAGGGGACCGAAGCTGTTCCAGCTCCCGAGGAAGCCGCGGCTGCTCCCACCGACCCAGCGTCCGAGCCCGCACCTGCTGAAGGTGTCTCTGCAGAGGTTCCCAAAGAGGAAAAGGTATACGAAAGTTTGTGGAAATATGTCTGCATTCCTAACGTACTCCTAGGCTGAGGAGAAGAAGGACAAGGACGCCAAGGCCCTCAAAGTCAGAATGAACAGAAGTGGATATGAAAAAAGGCAGGTGAGAAGCTCAGTGATAGGC
>JBBPJX010000357.1:0-17713 GCA_038088955.1 Neotropicomus parvogracilis
ATCGAGGATGGAGGAAGAGCGTGGCTCTCGACAGCAGGTGCTGGTAGAAGAGTGGCGTTGGCTGTGAGAGCGACTGCCGCATTTTGAACTGTCGATGGCGCTGATTACCGCAGAATCCTTGAGGTAGCTGGTCAACACCGAAGAGGCGGACGTCACCTCTCGTACCTGCGTGATGATATCAGACTGGTCGCTGGTCAGAGTCCTTGTGGCAGGCTCAGGGTTAGTGTTCATGGAATCGAGAGGCGCTCGCGTGAAAAATCGACATTTATAAGTGGGAGCTGCATCGCAGCAAGTGATATGTCTGGCCTTCGTTCAACCAAGCCTTTTAAAAACTGGCACGACTTGAGCAAAAGAGCTCGAAAAACAAAAGTAACCTACCATTACATCGGAAGCATCTAAGATTCGTCTTCTTCCATGAACAGAGACTCCTCTAGTGTGCTTTTGCAAGGCGTTGAGTGGACTCTGCGACTCTTGTCAGTGAGCGGATTTGAGACCGAGTGAGTTCCACGTCCTCAACAGGCAGGTACTTGATGTCGTCGGAAATGAGACGCCGAGCAGGCACGTCTTGACGACAGTGCGCCTCAGTCCGTCGGGAGGGGTACTCAGATTCAAACTCCGGATGCTTCTAATCTACGACGTTCTGATTCTGATAATGGACTGTAATGGAAAATATGCAAGACCTCAAAGTGGCAGCGAAGGTCTATAATGTTGACTCATACCCTACATAACCTACATAATGCATATCTCCCATGTACAGTAGGCGGTAACTCTACCCGCAGATGTCATACGCACAGATCACTACAAGGTCACAGTACCTCGTGAAATCTAAACAATCAATAGGAACCTCCTATGGGTGTCTCGGACACAAGACGCGGATAAAATCATCAAATTCGTGGCGGTCGAGTGAGCGTAATGATCAAGCACCTTGCAGGACGATCGATTGACCGAGGGTACGAAGACCGAAATAAACAACACGTTCCATCGTCCGTGATATTGGCCAGGATCATATGCTGGGTAGAGGCGTGAGATGAGACATGAAGGGCACACGAAGAACGGGAGGGCGTTGATGGGAGCGTGTGAAAGATGATAGAGGCATGCGAGGGGCCGATCTCTAGATCCCTTGGCGAGGACTGGATAAAAAAGGAAACCAATGTCGCGTAAATTGGCCGACAAAGTTCGCCGAACAACGGACATGAGGCAAGCTTACGCTCGATCGCACCTGTGAGGTGCAACCCCTCTCACTTCTCCCCCAGCTTTCCAATCTAAAGCCTGACTACGGGTGATGAGGCCCCTCAAGGCCAACATCAAGGTCGGTCTCCGCTTCATGGTTGATCAGGCCAAACAGAAACTCAACGACGAGCTCGCATAGGGCGTCATTGGCCCAGAAGACCAAGAGCGTCTCACCACAAAACTCCTCGCGACCCTCAAAAAAAAGTACAATCTCATGAAGCAGTTCCGCACCCCCCTCCAGCGCGTGCGTCAGGAGAGGCGGTGGGCCGCTGGCGAGCAGCTCGATCGCGCCCAGTCGGAGAACGTGATGAAGGGGCAACAGGCCATTCTTGAGAGGAACACGGCTGCTCCGCGGACGTCCACTCCCCCGTCGTCATCCCAGTCCGACCTACCACAGTACCCTCCACCTCCCATCCAGTCACAGCCCAGACCCGAATCGCCTTCAGAAAGCTCTACCCCAACCCCGACCCCGACCCCATCTACTCGCATGACCGAGCGCGTCCGGTCGCCCACCCTGCCAGCAGACCCCGATCGAGACAACGGCTCCTACGTTTCTCGTCCAGTCAGCTTCGACCGCGACGAACTCGCCGTTTCTCTGGAAGACATCGCCCCAAGTACACGCAGGGTCCGTGCCGGATCCGTCACCTCCATCAGCTCTTGGAAAGTACCCTCGATACTCGAGACGGAGAAATCCATTTTGGGACGTTCCAAGCCCCCCCTCATCTACGACGAACCAGAGTCCATGTCCCGTTCCGCGTGCACCTTCACCGATCCACACGATGTCACGCGCAAAGAGGGCATGGATGCGCTGCCCATCGTACAAGAGCTTCGGAAGCCTTCCATCATCCCAGAGGACGCCCAAACGTCGCGCACCTTCACCATTGCTGGACCGAGCAGTTCCACAAGCGTCACGTCCTCTCTCAAAGCCCCCTCCGTCGGTGCATCGTCCAGCACAAATAACAGCGTCGACCGCGAGCGATCCAGTATTCACGTTGCCGATCAAGAGTGGTCCAGCCTGGACCGCGCCAGGGAGAGGGACAGAGATCGCGAGCGGGCGGGGCATGCGCACACAGACGACCGTTCGGTGCATAGCATCTCCCTTTCTGCCATCTCTCCCAGTTCCGCGACGTACGCGCGCTCAGGGGACAGCTCGCGCGTCCACGTTCCGCCCCCGTCTGCAAGCCGGCCCATCGCCAACAAGCGGTCGTTCTCGATCGACAACGACGTCTTTCCTTCGCAGTCCAGCCCTAGCTCGAGGAACTGGAATTCGGCGTCTCGATCTCCGTACGAGACTCGTTGGGAAGGTTCATCCCGCTCTCCCCAGTCCCCCGAGGAGGTCGGTCGCGGTTGGCACCCCACTCAGCTCCGAGCGCGGTTCTCCTCCCAGGACATGCGGCACCACTTCCAGGATGGGGGATACCACGGACCTCGTTATGTACACACCCACCACGAGGACTTTGAAGAGGACGTGTCGGACGACGGGTTCGATCATCGGAGCTGGCGAACGCGCGATTACACCGAACGACGTATACAGGACATCGAGGATGGGCTGCGCAAGCGCGAGGAGGCCGCCAATAAGCGCGAAGAGGAGCTGGCGAGGAAAGCGGACGAACTTAAACGGGAAGACGAGGCCAGGAAGAAGAGGGTCGAAGAGCAGAGGCGCGAAGAGGAAGCTTGGAGGTTAGAGGAAGAGGCTAGGAAGAGGGACGAGGACGAGGCTGAGCGCAAGCAGGTCGAGCTTCGGAGAAAGGAAGAGGAAGCGAATCGGAAGGAGAGGGAGGCTGCGCTGCAAAAGGAGGAGGCAAAGAGGATAGAGGAAGAGGCTAGGAGAATCGAAGAAGAGGCTAGGAGAAAAGGAGAAGAGGCTAGGAGAAAAGAAGAAGAAGCTAAGAGAAAAGAAGAAGAGGTGAAGAGGAAAGAGCAGGAGGCCAAGAAGAAGGAACGAGACACTCGGCTCAAGGAGGAAGAGGTTAAACGGAAGGAGAAAGAGGCCAAGTCGAGGGAGATGGAAACGAGACGGAAAGAGGAAGAGTTAAAGAGGAAGGAACAGGAGACGAATTCGAGGGAAATGGTGGCCAGGAGAAAGGAAGAAGAAGCTAGGCGGAAAGAGGAGGAGGTCAGAGTGATGGAGGAGGAGGCTAGACGTAAAGAGTTGGAGGCGAGGCGAAAACAGGAAGAGGCAGAGCGAAAGGAGGAGGAGACAAGGAGGAAAGCGGAGGAGACAAGGAGGAAGGAGGAGGAGCTGCGCAGACGAGAGGAGGAACTGAGGCGCAGGGAAGACGAACTCAACCGAAGGGAGGCAGAAATGCGTCGTAGGGAGGACGACAAGTTACAAGAGGAGTTTCGAAGACGGGAGGAAGAAATTCGTCGTCAGAGGGGCGAAGAGAGGAAGAAACAAGAGGTCTGGGAAACTTGGCCTCAAGAGACTTTTCGACCTACGCCTTCTCCTCAAACGCCAAATTCTGCGGGGCCTTGGCCGATCCCCAACCGTAGCGAACGCAGCGGATCCACCGCTGCGAGTCCACCTATAGATCGGGTCAGTACAAGTGCTTCTAGTCGCAGTAATCCCGTTAGTGGCTGGTCGTCGACTTCCACGCGACCTAGTTCGACCACCAGTACCCAACCGTCGAGTACCCCAAAGCCAACGGGACCGACGACGCCGACATCGAAGCCTCCGACCAGCAGTACTCCACAGTTCACGGAGGCCGAGTTCCACCGACGACAGGCCGAGCAGGCTCAACAGCGTGAAGAGCAATTCAGACGCGAGCAAGCGAGGCTGGCCATGCAGGACCACGAAAGGCAGACCAAGGCTGGTAAAACGATGTCCAAAGAAGAGGTGACGAAGCTGTTCGAGGCTCACCGCAACCAGTGGGAAAAGATCCAGACGCTGGGATCGCTGATATGGGAAGACTTTCCGTGGCCCATGTTCAAGCGACCGAAAGGTCCCGACGACCTGACTTCGCCTGCCATCACCGCGTACATGCTGTCCGCGATCCATCCTCAGGATAGAGCGACAAAGGAGCGTATCAAGGACAACATTCGGAGGTGGCATCCCGACCGGTTCAACTCGCAGCTCCTTCCAAAAGTCAAGGAGACCGAACAAGAACGAGTCTCGGAAGGTGCCGGAACGGTGGCGAGGATACTCAACGACCTCTTGCGCATGCACTCACAAGACCCGTTCTAACGGAAAAAGGAGTGAGTGTCTATCACGTACGGACCCTTGGACGGTCGGGACTCACCATATCGGTCGACCGTAGCTAAAACCCATCATGCATCATGCACTCTTATACCCCCCATATA
The DNA here is from genome assembly GCA_038088955.1 of Neotropicomus parvogracilis. Lineage (NCBI taxonomy): Eukaryota > Fungi > Basidiomycota > Agaricomycetes > Boletales > Boletaceae > Neotropicomus > Neotropicomus parvogracilis. Next base: position 4,531 of record JBBPJX010000357.1, read on the forward strand.
TCAATCGTCACATCTGTATGCATATTTCAGTACCCGGGACACGCATCACATACTACCCGTACTAGGGAGGAATGTTGTACTATACGTTGGGCATCGTCGTGGCGTCGTGCAAAGTTGCGTGTTATCGCACGCCGCTCTGTCGCCGCTTTCGTCGCCTTGAGAAATCAAACAATGCATGTCTTTTGAAAAGTCCGCAATGGGTGCTCGGTGGCACTCACGGTCAATCTGGTACACCATCGCCGTCGCTTGATTGGCACTACTCTTCCGTAGGTCATGCTTTCCTGATCGGAAAGAGACAGTTGTTCTTTCGATCGCTGCGGAAACGAGAAAGTAGGACGCGATCCAAAAAGAGAGTATGTAGAACGGTCGATCGATCCGAGTCCTCGAACTTCGCTACCTTTTTCCCCGGGTTGTCGACCAACTCGGAAGGGGGAACCCTCGGGCCTATAAAGCTCGAGCTCGAAATAGCGCACGATGACAGACGTGACGTCAGTGTGGATGGTGCTCTCCCCATAGACAGGTCCCAAAGAACGCTGACACCTTGAACAGCTTCGGGGGGCCAGATCGACTGCTCGATTACATAGAATGCAATGTTTGCAAATCGATGGCAATCAAACCTATTGTTATAAGCATTACGACTTACTTTGTTCCGTGGTAGATGACATCTGTCAACAGTGGTCGACCGACGTCGTCTCCCCACTGATGCATTACAAGAGATTAACCACCAAACGCCTTCTCGTTTGAGCAAGGGGCGATGTAGAACTCGTCGAGCGTGCTCCCGCTTGTGTCAAGATGGTTGGCTGCGAACAAGTCACGTTTCACAACGACCAGGAATGTGGTACTGTAAAAGGTGTCAACGAACGACACGGACACCAGTAGCGATGAAAATAAATTGCCCGCGCAGTATTTCGTTGTAAACCACCATCCGGAGAAACTCGCGTTGATATTCAGCGAAGAATCGTCTCATGAGTGAGACTGAACGAACGATCAAGCGTGGAAATCCTCCTGGCAGAGCTTTGGAGTCGATTAACAGGCGATGAAGATGCGTGCGTATCTCTCTCGTCGGCGGTCCCCTCTCAAGGACACGAAGATCGAATCTAGTTATGACAGGCTCTCGGAGCCCCAGGCCGTTCTGTTCATCACAGGAAAATCTTTCATGGTTCCTGAGGAACACATCAACCAAAGGATCTTTCCGTACATGTCAGGAATCAGGATGGACTTGCATTGAATATCCCTAACAACAACTTTGGTATGGTCTTGCCCAAAGCACCGACGGTAGTAAAGAGAAAGCGCATCATGATGGAGTGCTATGCAAGCAGATGTGGGAGGAGGAGAGAGCATCAGCTGACTGAATTCTTTGCAGCCCCCATGACTGTCAACACCGATTCATGTCTCGGCACTGAAAACCAGCGACCAGCGATACTCCCGCATAGGCACAATTCCCTGGTCAGTCCGACGAACAAGTAGACTGGTATTCAGATACGGATGAGAACGAAGGAGGGACGGGGGCAATAAGTACCATCTTTCGTTCGAAGAGGTGATAGGACTGCCACGCTGTTGGTACCGCCACAATGGTCGATGGACAAGTCCGTCGCAAAACTTAACCCGCACTAGAAAGCTAGAGTTGTGGACATATGAACCTACAGGATGCAACTCCCCTCATGAAGCAAGGAATTACTGCACGAAGGACGTGCGCCTCCGTAGTAGCAAACTTGCTGTAGAAACTGCCCACGTGTTCCCGGTTTACGCCTAGACTGTAAAAACGAAGACTTGTTGTGGTGCCCACTCCAGTCATTTCCTCTTTCTTTCATGAACGTCGCGTGCCCTTCTTGGGTTGGAAGAGGAACAAACGTTTTACCAGGTGTTCTGGTATTGGGGATGCGTTGAAGCGCAGAAGATGTCATCCAGGGAGGCGGTGTGTGGGGTCTCGGTTACTGGGCTTGGATGCGACTCAGTAGGAACGACAGTGACTCGTCGACTGACCACGGGAGGGGAACCATGACGAGGGTTTTGTTTGAATCTGCGTGGTACGCGATTTTCGCGTCGAGAGAATTTTTTATTTGTTTACCATTGAGACACCCCATAGTAACGACCGCAATCGGGCACCGACAACTCAGAGGTGTGTCGCCCTACGCTGCGATCCTCACCAATCGACTGATCGCGTCGCAAGCTCCCGCCTTCAAAACCAACCAACCGACTATCTCCTGAGTCACTACCGGCATCAAAACCATCCACAGCGAGCTCGTTATCGGTCCTTCTGCCTCTCGGGGACGGCGAAACCGAAGCGGACGACAAGACCCCGAGTCTGACGTTGAAACATTGCTTGGTGCAGCCCGAGATACGGCTCCTCGAGAACGAGAGTGACTGCGCGATGGACACTGGCACGTAAACCCATGCGCACGACCATCGTGCTCAGCGGCCAGCCTGTTTCCCCCTTCGTGTTCGCGTCACATACAGTACCGCCGCTGACACGCGCACCGCACATGCTTCCTGGCATACCACCTTTCTCGCTCACCACGCGCGCCGCACACGCCTCGCTCTTCTGCGGTCTTTCCTGGATGCTCTTCCACTCGTAGCCACCCGCTGGGTCTTCTCGTGAGTTGCCGAATCCCAGACGGCATATGAATATAGCCGTAAAGGAAAGCCAGGGTAAAATACAAGGTTCGAACGGATTGCTATGGGCCCTCTGGAGTCCGTTGCACATGACCATGCGGGCAAACAAATGGTCGCCATTAATCAGCGGCGCTGACAAGGGTGATTCAAACGTTCACCGTCGGCCCTCGCCGGTTTATGTTTGCGGCGCTGATCCGCTACATCAGGTGCGACTTCGCGCGTCTTTTTTTAGCGTACAGAAGCGAATATGCATCTTCACTTCATTTGAACCATCATATAGCTAGTCCACCTCACCTCTATATTATCTGACATGGTACCCATTGTCTGGCCCTTGCGGCACAGAAGTCTTGCTGAGGAATAAGAGTGCCACAAGACGAGTGAAATATGCAAGTCTCTACTATGTACAAACGGAGCAATCAGTTTTCCGTGACGCGGCGACGAGGCAATATGGTCAACGGCATTCAATTAGGAGGCGGGTCGGATGCATGTGGGGCGTATAATGAAAGGCACCGGTCGCTTGCGTTTGGAATGTAGAGCCCCACATACATCCGCAAAACAACACCGTAACGTTACTGTTTGACGACACTCTCCCCGGAATTTTGAACGTTGCGATGGGACGACGGCTAGCGAACTGAATTGACTATACGCAAATAGAGCACACTTTCCCTTTTATTTTTTCAGACACCGAGGAATGGAGCTCGCCAGCACGGATTCTCTAGTCCATGCCAAATGTTTCCACCCGAGCGAAATTGTCTTGCAGAGCGTAGAGAGCGCCGTCGAAATTGCGTGTCGGCAAGCAAAGCAATGAGCATGAGGCTGTTCAAAATACCTCGTCATGCCCCCGCATCCGCATTCGGATATGATGTAAACCATGGGGGGAAACGGCGTTCGAGGTGCTGCGGTCGCCCGCCGGGTCTTCTCGCGAGTTGCCGGACGCCATCGATCCGCTCGTAGTCACCATGGAAGGGCGAACCCGTCGGACGTTCCCGTCATCCATCGTACGTGCTTATCTCCAAGGGGCGGGAGGCAGCCACCATCTGACGCGAGACAGATCGTCCGTCCACGAGAACGTGGAAAGTAAATCTGTTCGAACGGTGTCCGCTTCGATGGGATTGACCTCGAGGAAAGAGATGGCACGTGTGGCGACAGCATGCGCAGCGCTGCCTGGCCAGTTCTATCGATGCCATATCAGCACAGATTACCATCGGTGCTCGAGGTCAGCGTGAATCTGGGGGGAACGTGCCACGGTGACAGCTACGGGCTCGTCTATGCAAAAGGTATCGATCCAAGAGTAGGGACAAGCCCGAGGACCCGAGTGCGACGGCGACACAGCGCCACCGCGCGAGAATGCGATGAGTTGGCACGGCGGGGACCAGTGGCGGTCGGTCCTCTAGGACTGGGACCGCGACGACCCACAGACAGCGCGATCTCCCCGTCGCTCGGCACTAGCACAGTTGCTACCCCCTCGAAATGCCAGAAAGCTGGAGGACGGGGCCGCGTCGAACATGGATCTTGAAGCTGCATCGACCTTGCGACGATTCAGGAAAAAAAAAAGCGTAGGCAGAACCCATCGTACGAAGTATTCCTGCACGATAACTCCACTCGAAAAAGTCCGACGAGTCTTGGGCTTCGAAGCGTCGAAGTCAACGAGATGGACATTGGCGCGAGTCGATCCGCGGGCGGTGTTGCTAGGTTCCCGGCTCCGACCATCGCGGTGGTTATCTTTCTCGTTCGACCGTGTACCGCTTGCATTGGGGGTACGAGCCGCCTACAGTCTCGTGTGTTCTCTTCCTCTGGCGTTGATACATGGGAGATATCGTGCGGCACGCGTCAATGAGTGATTCGAGGCGAGATCGCACCTCATACGACGGTGGTTCTCTCCAGAATTCGACTTCCCGTAGCGAGTAACGGTGGAGCGCATCGATCTACCTCGACCTATTGATCAGGTCAGCAGCGTTGGCCGTCGAGTGCTTCCAAACGAACGAAACCCGACACCGATACTAGCACTTCACACCAAGATTGGGTCGAGTTCCTCCGGGCAGGCTAGACAAGAAGAGATGGTTCAGACGCGCAAGGCTTTAACTCGGTCGTGCTGAAACAGCGTCTAGCGTGCACGTCTACAAGAGCGGCTGGTTACGTTGCGTTTCTCAAGACTTTTGCGAGCCTGCGCGAGGGCCGAGCGAGAATTCTGATTGGACTGGAACACCTTTTTACGACACGTTCCCCATTTGAACTGCTGGGCAAGCACTGGCCCAGCGCTTAGGGACTGCCGACGCAGTTGTAGTGCTTTTGACATCGACTACGTTGGAAGCTATTTTTGCACGAGTGACTTGCACTGGCCGATGGGATCCCCTTCTCGTCGTTGTTTGGCGCTCCTCTCCCCTCAGCATTCAAAAATGCGCAGGTCTGGTCGTGACTGAAGCTGCGAGGCTTACCATCATTTTCTAGTATCGGGCCGGTTACCGCAATACTTTCTATTTTAGAAAGGTATTTCACATCGCAAAACGGAATTTGCTCAGTTGGGTCGTAGTCCAAAAACTTTCCTGCACGAAGACAGGTGAATTCACGGGCTCGCTACTAGTACAGCGAAAGCAACTCACCGCTGCAAAACCCGTTTACCGCGTTCGCCAGGGACGGACGGACGTGGTCTGGACGAGCTCTGCTTACGGAGCCGTACGTACGCTCGTTCTCGGCGCTCGACTTGCGTGGGCGCGACTTCACTTTTCGACAGGGTCGCATGCGAATGCGGGACATCTTCGCGCCAAGTCGGTCGAGCGCAGCGGTGGGGCGTAATCACCAAGAAACCTGGTCATCCGTTATACGTAGGTGAGTTTTTCAGGACAACGAAAAAAAAAAGGCACCAGTCTCGAAATGGGAGGACCCACACCATCGATTCATTACTCCCCTGTTGCCCACACACTGCGGCGACGTCGCCAGCACCAGTCAACCTCGGGCTCTCACGCTTTCCGTGATGGCATCGGCAAAAAAAACGGCGTTGTCGCGACGTTGGTGTCGAAAGACGCCATCGTCAACCAGGCGCAACTCGAATTGGTTGCTGACGCCCAGATCTTTGCCCGTCGACAGACCTCCCACGTCCGTGCGACGTGGCGCGCGTCTAATACTGACACTGGCAGCCGTGCTACCACGAGATCGCGCACGTCTCCGGCGATCGTGTTCGCTAGGCGGGCACTGTGCGACCCACCCCCATCGCCGAATCCGAGATGCGGACGCACATGCCCCAGGAACCTCGCGTACCAACACAGATCGACAGACGCCACGTTGCGAACGCTGGACGTCGACCTCTTGCTCGTTCAAATCCATCGAGGTGGTAGAGACGACGTACGTACGACAACGACAAGGCGAGGTAGTCACGATCACACCGTGGCAGCCGTCCGTGCCACAGACGAGATCGACGCCCTAGCCCCCGACGATCCACGCAACACCTCGAGCGCACACGAACATCGAACTGATCACGCCCAGTCTTCCCAGTTCACATAGCGTAAGCGTACGCTATACCGCTTGTCGTACGCGCACGGCTCCGAAAGAAGCACGGCCGTGCAAGGGTCGACTGTGGAGTGGAATGATGCGCGCAAAACGCTTGTGCCACAATCAGACCTCTCCATTTCCCATCATGCGGCTACGAGTTGACGAAGTTGTCACGACAGAGCGTATCCATCAAGAAAAAAGAGAAAAAGTGGCAAGTCGAGTGACGACTCGAGGGCTGTGTGTGTGGGGGCCGCGTAAAGGTACCTACCGATCGCTTGCGTCCGTAAATGAAGAAAAAGTGTACGGTACCGTATTAGAAATCAAGGAATGGAACGCATGGTAGGTTTTTCATTTGTCTCGAATTGGCGTCAGCTGGCAAAGATTTTGCTCGTCTTAGCAAGGGCAAGGGCTCCGAAAAGAGTGTCTGCCGCGAAAACCGGGCTTTTGAGCTCGCACGTGTGTGAAGGAGATGCGGGTCGTCCGAGTACAAAGAGTCGCACGTTTGCAATGTGTATGTACCGTCTTGGAGCGGTATGACGAGAACCGCAGGGACAACGTTCCCGCGATACTCGACGAGCGTGCGCCGAGTCTGTGGAAAGCATCGATCTGCTCACAGTCTCCCTCGGAAACACCGCGGAAGGGCGAACACAACGGATGTTCCCATCGTGCATCGTGTGCTGCTATCTCCAAGGGGCGGCAACGTTAAAAGGCTAGCACACATGGTCATGAGAGCGCACCGGTCATGATCGAAGCCGGATACCGAAGGCGCATCGAAAGCGCATGAATCGCTTCGGGATTAACAAGTCTGCGAGTGGACGGACAGACGGACGAGATGGACTGAGCGCAGAACACGTTCATGTCGTGCGACGCAACGTTGCGGTTTCGCGCGCACACATCATTGTCAGGGTTCGGGGAGGGTGTGAGATTGGCCTGGGGAAACGCCTCCCATTGGCCACGGCTAGCGACGGTCTCGTCTAGCGCGACAGATCTGCGCAGAGTGTACCGATCCGAGCAAAAGCGCTAGGCCGAGGACCCGTGCGCGACGGCGAGAGAGCGCCACGAGTCGTCGTAGAGAGACGGGCGGGGACCGGTGGCGGTCGTGTGCGACATGGACGACCTGGGCGGGAGAATGCGAGAATGACGGTCGAGAACGGGAGCACGCGTCGAACTCTTTGGATTTTGAAGCACGGTCGACGCTGGGACGACGCGGGCTGCGTTCAACCTCGCGATGGTTCTGAGAAGTGGTGGAAGAAAGAGATCCCGCTCGAGGTCTCGCAGTTCGGGGCGTGGAAGCCAAAGCGGACGAGTCGATCCGCGGGGGTTGCTACGTTTCCAACCCCGACCATCACGGTCCGAGTTCTCTCGACTCTGGACGCGTTCTCTTCCTCGACCGCTGATGGGATTGCAGGCTGGGGTCGCAGTGCGGACACACGTTCATCCGGTTAGGGCGGTGGACTCTCCAAACTCGACGCTGTTTTTGTTCGTTCGTATGCCTCGTTTCTCATGCGCACACCAGACGGTGGAGGTTGAGCGGGGCGAGTACGGTCAGAAGATTGAAAGGGAGCGTTCGTCACGCGCATAGGGTCTGAAATGGCCCGCTCTGGCTGAGATGCGCGCAAATGTCGGGAGGCGGTAATTATTGGGGAGTACCTAGTACGTGTAGGAACGCGGGTTCCGGGGCCAGGCTCGGTGTGCGGGTATCCGAATCGGAGCGTGCCGTCCGTTCGGGTCGTATGCTTATATTCACTGCGTTTTAACACTCGCTATACGGGCAGGGGCGTACCTGTGCATGTCTAGACGAGCGGTGGTACAGGTACATACCATACATTCAATCGCAAGGAACGGGCACGCACAGACTTTTTGACGGACAATCCGCCTATTTGCCACAGAACATTTTTGGGAGTCGCATGGCCACCACGCGACCGGCTTCTCCCGAACCCGGACGGGCCGCGACGATTCTAGTGTACATATTCGGCGTCGCTTGATGTTCTCGATCGTGAAACACGCCTCTTTCTTTTTTTTTCTTTGAGCCTTCGGACCGATTTTTCTTTTTCCTTTTTTTCATTCTTGGTGATGGATTCTGCGCGTGCTGGCCATGTGTTTCCAGAGAATGGCAAGTCGACCACTCGAATCCGATGACAGTGTCGCATTCCTCGATGGCACATTCTGGCTGGGTGGCAAGTCGGTTGTCTGTACAGGACGGCGGGTCCGTCGTACTCCTGGAAACCGTCTGCGATCGCGGCGTCGGCTGGCGTCTTTGACTGGCTGACGGTGAAAAGGCGCAGGAGAGATCTGAATCTTGCGTTGGCGGGGAACAGACAGCCAATCTTGAGGCGGGAGGTCGCCACAGGGAAGTCGTGACGTTAACGATTGGGGAGACTCGAAGGCCCTGGCGGCTCCCTGAACATTTTGACGGGCAGTACCAAAAAGGAAACATGTCTCCGTCCGAGAGGTAACGACGAATTGGCTGCTAGAAATGAAGACTAGAATTCGATAGATACATACGAGGAACGGACATGACAAAGTATCAAGACAGAGCCGCCGAGCACAGAGAGGGACAAATAATAAAATAAAATGAAAGAAAAGTCACACCAATTTACGGCGAATACGACTGTCGGTGCCGAAACACGACCAAACAAAGGAAGGGGATCTGATTAGCTAATATTCCGAGGAACTGGCTCGGTTGTGATCGTCCTCTCGATAAATAAAACGGACTCGTCCGCTGTTTTTCGAGTATTCTTTCCGTCGTCCCAGATGTTGTCCGAAGACGACGTCGCGTACTCTGCCCTCCTCGCCCAGCTGCTCTCAGACTCGGCCACCGCTCGCGACGCCCGCGTACACTCCTGGATCGAGCACCAGTACGACTTTGTCCTCTCAGAGCACTCACACTTGCCTTTTGCGTCCTCTCGTCCTCCCTCTCCATCTCCGTCTTCGTCCCTCGGCGCTCACCGCGGCCTCTCCATCGACCGCCCTGACTCCCCCCTTCTCCCACGCCTCTCCTCAGACCGTACATCCTCGCCGTGCCCCTCCTACGATGCCCTCTTCTTCCCCTCTCATCCCACCGACGACGACTTTGAAGAGCAGGAGCGCGTCCGCACCCTCCGCTTCGTCGTCCAGGAAATGGCTCACTGGAAGTCCGACCCGTCTCGTCCACATCCAATCGACAAGGTTTGTTTCGCTCCTCCTTGCTTTTCGCTCTCTGACGTTCCCCCCCCTCAGCCCCTCCCAGCACCCCCTCCCTCTCCCGCCTCCTCTCTCACCCACTCTTCCTCATCCCGCGCCATGCGCTCCCGCTCCTCCTCCACCCGCATATCCCGTCTCCCCTCCTTCGCGAGCACCCTCTCCTCGGACCAAAGCCATCCACAGGACATCCCTCCCCCGCTTCCCGTCTCCGTCATCGTACACGGCGAAGACCATCACGACTTGATTCTCCGCCGTGACGGTTGCTTGCACAAGCGCGACGACTCTTTGCCTACAGACAGGGACGCCCAATACCTCACCACCATCCCCGACGACAAGGACTCTTTACAGCCCTCCCCCACCCTCTCCAGCTTCTCATGCGCCTACTCGCGCGAGACCTCGTTCACGACACCGTTTCCCAGCTCACCTGCTTCCCCTACCAGCGTCGTCTTCTCGTCGTCTTCCTGTTCTCCAGAGGACATCGCCCTCCCTGCCTCCCCATTCGAACAAGACAAGCCCTTTATGGGTTCGATACACCATCGATCTCCTTCGTCCAGAACATCTCAGAGTCTCACATCTCTCGTTCTATCCCCTCCAAAGACGAACCTCTTTCCCGCTTCCCCCACCCAGTATGCATTCCCCTCTCCTGCACACGACGAACCCCGCCACCTTCGCGCTCCAAAGTCCGTTGCCCATTCCCAGTCCCGTTGGTCCGTCGCAACGACCGCTTCCCTCGCGCCCTCGACCACAGATCCTAAACTTAGTGGTCTCTTGGATCCCAGGTCGTCCAAGGATAAAAAGGACAAGACCCTGAAAACGCCAAAGAAGCGCACACGCTTTATTAGCCTCATCTCCCGCTTTTCACCAGGTCGCAACGATCCCTCGTTGACCACCTCGTCTGCGGGCGACGTCGAGTACGACTCTGCCAACGACAGTGACTCCGAGCTCAGGGACAGGAATAAGCAAAGAAAGTCTTTGAGCAAAAAGTCTTCCCTCGCCTCGCTTAGAGCATCCTTCTCCCTCTCTCGTCCATCCCTTAGCTCGCAGCGTCCTGCCTTGTCTTCCTTCGAAGAAGTACCTCCCTTGCCCATGTCGCCTACCCTGGCATCGCCGCTTTCGGACACTCACCTTCCATTGGAAGCAGCTCCTCTCCCTTCAAAGGTGCCCATATCCAGAGTGTCGTCCCGGTCTAACTTGATCAATTCTACTTTGCCTCCCATTCCCCATTCGGCGTCCACGATCACGACCTTCCAGAGTTTGTCCCAACTTTCCATCTCCGATTCATCCCCCCAATCAGCGACCGACTCGCGCGTTTCTTTAGTGTGCCCCACTACAACCCCAAACGGATCCAAGATCTCACTTCTTCCTGCTCCCGGTAAGCGGACGTCCCTGGCGTCCGCGGCAGGCGTCGAACGACTGGTTTTAACAAAGCCCATACCTGCCAACAAGGCAACGGTGCGATCGAAATCCATCTTTCGGTTGACAGCAAAACCAAAAAGTATCAAGACGCCGATATCTCCGGGAGCCAAAGAGACGACGACGACGTCGAGGCTTCCTGTCGCTGGCAACACATCTCTACCTTCACCAACGACCGTGCGTTCCAGGATTCCCCAGGCTCCAGCCAAATTCAACCCGCCAGCCAAGCTGGCGAGCGTGATCGCAACACAGTCACGGCAGGCCCCCGCGCTTGCCAGTCCTGGCCCGATGTCCCCCACATCGAAGCTTCCCGTTGCGCCATCCCGTGCGCCTGCAAAGATTTCGCGGCCCAGCGCCATACCAGAGAAACCACGGGTGGAAAGTCCGCCTTCTCTCCCACCGTCGTCCAGATTGCCGATGCCAGCATCGGCCAAGAGCGCGCGTGTTGGAACTGTCAGAGGTTTCTGGAAAAGGCAGTAATTCCGCGGTGATCAGTAAGTTTGTGGCGGTTTAGCGGTGAGACTCTTTCTCATCCCACCTTGCAGTCGGCGCGAAAAAGTGCATGAAACCTTGTATGAAACGTTTTGCGACTTGGCATCCCTGGCGATATTCTCGACTATTGTCCCTTTTCCCTCACGGTCCTTCACTCGTTCGGCATCGATACCTCACGCTCGTTTTGCTCGTCTCGACTCGCATCGCGGTTCCACATTGTTCCCTTTCGGCCTTGGTCTCCGTCCTGCATCAACCCTTGTTGTGGAATTACGTGTACACACTTTATCTCTTTGTCGGGTGTCGTTCGCATTTCATGTCCTCTTTGCGCGGTTGGATTGGCTCACTTCGTTCTCCAAAGCCTCGTGACTCGGCGTCATGGGCCTGCATCTTTATGCTGTATATATTGTGCACACTCACTCGTCTCTTCCTCTTGGTTCTCTTCCTGAACAGAAGCAAAAAAAAACACTGCATACTCTCATCCATCTCTTGCATCCACTTTCCTTTTTTTTCTTTCCTCACTTCATTTTGCATGTCGGCAACAATCTCACAACCGTAGATATCTACCTCAGTATCATCTAGTATCATCTGTAGACTTGGGGGGTGGAAGAATCGAATATAACACAGTTTTTCAGTTTATCTCGTTCCGAGGACAGAATCATTTTGTTTGCACTGAGCGTCTCGCGCAAACGCAAGAATCCACCGCGACTATGCTCGTGATCGATACTACCAGAGAGATCGACCGCATTTCCGCCCACAGTATCTCACTGTCATGATATCACCCCTGTGAGAGATTCAGAATTCGAACCCAAACGATCAGAGTTTCACCACGACCGAGATTCCCCATCTCGATCTCGCCCCGCCTCGGCGACGGCCGACGCTGACACTGACAGGGCCGAGCGAGCGAGCGAAACGAGCGGCAAGAGGGCGCCACGACGCACGCACGCACGACACCGTATACATAGCCCGCTGATCGAAGACCTCCCAATCTCCAACGCGTCGGACGTCGCGAGCGGAAACATACCAGAAACGCGCGTCCGAACGACACGGGCCGTCAGCGTAGCGTCTACGATAACCGAGTCGCGTCCTCTGAAGCGGTGGGTCCAAGGCTGGGCTAGGCCAGGCCAGGCTAGGTCAAGCTCGAGGTCGAGGTCACGCAAAAGGGTCCGACTAGGCCTCCTCGGAGCGCAAGACCACGCTGCCGTCTTCGTTCAACCGCAGTATCTGATAGCAAAACACGAGGACTCGGAAGAACCCACTCCCACGACCGCCAAAGGGGGGATCGCTGAGATTTTTTCTTGATGTTCCGAAACACGCTCGGCTCGGCTTGGCGGTGTCTAACCTTCGAGGCGAACTCCGATGAGCTTCAGCAGCCTTGCCATGCAGTCTGACACTTTTTTTTTTTCGAGGGGGGCGGTGGTATGGCAAAACGGATTCCCCGAGGGTCGACGCGCCGCGGCCCTTTTTTTTTTTTCCATCATGCCTGGGGGTGATACGTCGCGCGGACTCGGTGCCAATACAGCAAATAGAAAAGACGACAAGTAGAGGACGATGCCGGGCGGGTTCATTTTCTTTGTGCGGCTCCGCGAGGCGTGAACTTCCTTTTTTTTTTTGTTGATCGCCCTGAGACGGGAATGAACGTAGGGAGTACATGGCGCGTCCGAGTATGGGCTGGCGCGCACGCGGAAACTTGTGATCGGTCAAAGGGTTTCGACGGTGGTCGTTTGTTTACTGTTATGGTTAGGCGCACAAGGTAATAGAGTAAGGCATCAGGTCAGTGGCCGACTTGCCAAATGGCTCGGAACCTTGAGCTCGAACAATGTTGCGCGTCGGACAATGTATGCATGCCAACGGTCGTGATCATGATCGTCCACAGGTACCAAGGCCACAAAATAAAGAGAGAGTGAATGAGAAAGCGAAAAAAAAAACCTTACGCTGACTTGCGAACCTGAGCGGGCATCCCCGTTGCGCCAAGATGGCCCTGGTGCGTCCCCTCTCC
>JBBPJX010000358.1:0-17712 GCA_038088955.1 Neotropicomus parvogracilis
AAACAAACGTTCCACACAATAGAACTACAAACATAGATACGAGGATCGGGCTGCATCCATGGCCCTCCAGAAAACATGTCTCCCTCCTCGATTTCGAGCATCCGCAATCCTGACCGCAAAGCAGGCCATATTCTCGGTGTCACCATCACGCGCCCCCCCGTCGACGCGCCGAAGAAACAACCTCGACCGGGTGTAGTCGAGGGGATCAAAAGCCGTTTTTCCCTCGGGTGCTCCGCCAATGGTGGTTCTCCCTCGCAGGCTGGCCTGAAAGATGGCGACGTGTCGAACGTACCAAACTCGTTACCCCCACCCTATTTTAATCCTGAACCCGTGGGCTTCCCCGCGCTCACTCAAGCTGACATCTCCAGCTCGAAACGTTTCGAGTCGATCGGACATGACCACGTAGACGGGGGCGAGGGGTACAGGGTCGGAGTTGACGAGAACCACGAGGAGGACGTTTCCGAAGCCGAAGAACGCGCTCGAAATGAGAAACTCCGCGCCCAACGCTCTCGCGCAAAGCTGCTCGCCATCCTTGGCCCGGAAGCCAGCCGTGCCTTGTAGCAAACCAAACTAGCTTGTCGCTCGCTCTCAAAATGCGCGCCAAATTTAGCGCACTCGTAACTTGCTATACGTTTGCCGCCCGCTCTCGCTCATTTAAAGGTCGTACATGATGTCATGAACGAGCTATACTTACTGCCACTTGTCTACGTTGTAAACGACCCGTATGAATGATATGCATGTGTTTCACTGGTGCAAAATTTTCGCTGTTACTGTAACCGTGGAACGGGCTAAGGGGGGAAGATGGCTGACAACTCCCGGTGCGTGTTGTTGGGGATGCGCTACCTGCACACCACTCCACAACCTTAACCACCGGCGACGACCACGTGACCTCCACCTATGTATATACAGCCCCTGTGCAAGCACTGCTATAGCTACAACTGCCCCCTGACGCGAAGATGCATTGTGACACGCGGTGCATAACGTTTTCCCACTAACGCGTCGCTGGCCGTTTCACGGATGAACGAGTTGGTCTACAGGGAAAAGTCCGCCGTCTGACAAGACTCGTGCCCGCATCCGCGCCACGACGCACAAAACGAACCCACCTACATCATTTGGGACTTTGCCCTCCAATCCATTCGGTCCGCAAGGAAGGCTCGACAGTGCAATTAAGCAAGACGCTCACGGATGTCCAAAACACCATCCGTTTAGACTATTAGCATGGCGGTCTACGTTTTTCTACCGTCGTCCAGGACGTCAAACATGGTACACGACACGGATCGAGCAACCGAGAGAGGGCATATTCTCGGGCAGACACATCTTCTTTCTTCGCTGGGCCGCGCCCAGACTCGTTCGCACCTAATACTACACGACTCAGCGCACGCGTTCCAGGACCCAACGCTGGCTTGGGCCGTCCTGTGTGCGTGAACGCAAGTTAGTACGAACACGAGCACATGATCTGATCGAACGACACGTACGTTGCGAGCAGAAACGGAGACCTAGAGAAGAGGCGTCAGATATGCGAGCCCGACAAGCCAAACGTTGATCTACTCACGACGTCCTGGTTTGTGTGTGGGCACTGGACAGCCTTGGCATCGGTAACATTCCCGATCCTGTGCCCGATGTGAGTGATCGGTACGAACGACCCGATGAAATACTCACACGAATGCGTCTCCCCTGGCTTCGAAGGTCCAGTTAGCACCCGTACGATCCGTGCCCAATGCATCCCGTTTCCCGACCGTCAAAAGTACGTCCGACTGTCCCACGATATGGTAGGCGGCATGGAGGGTAACATACCGAATGTTCCACTATGAACGAGATGTCAGCACAGATGGATTCAGCACAGATCAGAGGGAAGTGACGACGGACCTTTTGAGAAGCGTTGGATTGGTCCAACGGCATCACACCAACGGAACCATCCTGGTGAAGCGTGATGCATAGATCGGTGGCAATGCATCTCATGCGGTATGTACCATCCGGGATGCGCTGTGGAAGGACATCGTCTCGGCCGAAAAGATAGGACATGGGCATGATATTGGTGAGGTTGCGTATGATGATTTCGTCGCCCTCGACTGCGAGATAGTTGCTGTCCGGCGAAAGCGCGATCGACCCCAATCGTGAGCTGTGGTCAAACACAAGCCCGATCCGCTCGTGCGTAAAAGTGTCCCAGAGAGTGAGAGATCTGTCGACGGAGCAGGCAATGAATCTGTCATTTCGAGGCAATGCGATGCCTAACCAGGGGCGAGTTGACTCGCAAGGAATCGTCCACTGGGAGAGCGTGGTGCCCGAGTCGACGTGAATTTGCTTGAGAGAGTGCGGGGATACTGCGAAGATGTTCTGGGAATCGCTCGACCAAGCGATGGGACTGTGACTTTTTCCGGCAGACGAATGGTTTGGGATGTTTCTGATCATCTCGCCAGTTTTTGCGTCGTAAATTCGCAAGCCGCTCTTCCACTCCGCGGTAGCGAGGCGAGTGCTGTCCGGCGAGAATTTCGTCTTGACTACCATAGCGTCGTGCCGGAGCGGCTCGAGGAGCTGTTTCCCGTCCACAATGTCCCAAATAATCGCCGTACTGTCCGCAGAGCCCGTCGCGAACTTGGTCGAGTCGGAGGAGACGTCGACAGAAAACAACAAGTCCATATGTCCCTCCATCCTGTGGGCGGCACGGCGAGTCTGCCTATTCCAAACGGTGGTCTTCGATTCCCCGGCGCTGACGATCCATTTGCGATCTCCCGAAAGGGCAATCTCTCGAATCTCCTCGCCTGCGTCGAGTCGCTGATCTGCAACCTCCGTTCCATTCGCGACACGCCATTGTCTGATCGTCCCATCACTGAGACCACCCAAAAGATGGTGTCCATCCTCCAGAAAGACGAGTGAGTTTACGGTTACGCTTCCGCCGACTTGGATCACTCTTGTGTTGTCTGCGCAAAATGATTAGCACTGCTCTGTCTCACAACTTGCACTCACTCATTGTGGGGGAAAAGGAAGACAAGGAAGACAAGACGCCATCGTGCCGCGCTCTTATAGCTCCCACAGACCCAGTCACATCGTGGTTGTGGGTGCTGAACAGGCTTCGGGCCGTACAAGCTCACCCGCTCGTAATCCGCGTTGAACTCTTTGCGTCTTGACGTGAATGAATCGCGCAACGATGGTATGGAGACCTGGACTATTGCCTACGGTTGTGTGATGTGCCTGCTGTCTTTGCTCCTTTAGTGAAACGTGCCCGTGGAACGCAGGCGTTTCGAAATCATTCGAGGAACGGCATCAGAGCCGGGTGTTGGCCGCGGTGTCGGGTAGGATAGCCTCGCAGCTAGCCCGGTCCGACATACCGTTTCCGGGCCCAGAGAACATAGTTTTAAGCCTTGATTGGGAGGCCTGGGAGTGACTTGCGCCGGGTGGCAGTGGGAATAAAAGCTGTGGCTGTGATCGTTCGGATACTTGCAGTACGCCGTTTTCACTCAGGCTGGGCTGGCTCAGTGCCCGCGTTGTCACGACTGCTCAGCGCTCAGCCTTTGATGGACTATGAACGACCAGACTCGGTGGTCGCTACAGCGAACTGAGCTCTAGGTCTGTCGTCTCTGTTGTCCAAGTTGACTGGCGCACCATGCGTGGTGGCAGAAACGAAACTCGTGCCACAGGTTTCAAGACAGAAAGCCGAACGGGTTTGATGACGAGCATCGCAACATCACGATGACCATAGTTCGTGGTCCTATACTGACCGATTGTTGTCCCTCTGCTCATACCCTCGAGCAAGTCGCCAACGAACCGAGGGGACCAGGAAAGCTTCGCTATCGAAACGCCAGTGAGTTCCAAATCCCAAATACGAAAGAGAAACAAACTTTCAAGGAGGGGATCTTATCCCGCAGTCATAGTCCTATAGACATGCGGCAGAAGAGCTAGGCGTGCCGTTCATCATGGGTAGAACTTTCTGTTCCTGCCCAAACTATATCCCTCGATCCCAAACGAACGCGTGTTTCGCGGACCTCATTCCTCTTTTTGACTTGTGCGACAGGAAGATCCCGTCCCGACCGGGGTGACCCAACAACGGGAACGTATCCCTGGAATGGCGACAACCACGATACACTACTTGTTCTGACTTGGCCCTCAAGCTTAGACCTGCTCGCGATGACGACTGTAGAGCATACTCTTACTGATCGATTTGAATGTCTCTGAGATGACAATCTATGTTCACTCCAACATGCTCATAAGTACAGATGCCCGTTTGATTCGACGTCGCCCACTTCGTGGGCTGTGGGTCGTTGGATGAGAGCAAAGAGATAGTGGGCTTGCTGCGCTGCTAGGTGGAGGTGGTTGATGAATATTGCCACAACCAAATATTTATTTGTCAGCCATGAAACTTATTCCTCCTCCTATCCTTCCCCTCCATAATCTTTAGTACCATGCAGTTTCACCTCACTCCAAGTGGCTCTCAATTTGAGCTGCTTCCCATACTCTCTGATAAACCCTTTGAGACTTCATCCTCCACATTAAACATACAAGACTTACTCTATGATCTTCAGGTCTATCCACTTGCCCAAAAGTTGATGGCCATTGGACAACACCATTCTCCCTTGCATCCTTTTATTGTCACCAAGGCAACATGTTACAAGGAACAGTCAAACCAGCCTGGTCATCATCATGTCTATGTCCTCCTGAAAATTCAGCCTTATCCTAGCCAGCCTCAGCCCTCCTGGTCACATGTATATCTCAAGCTCTCTGAAAAGAACAAAAAAAATCCATTGCTCAGTTGTCTTGGATTTTGCTCTAATGCAGGAACTATGGATGCATTGAGTCCTGGCCCTGCTGCTGGAGACAAGGTTATCCATCAAGAACTCAGTTGGACATCTGAGGAGGCTCCTATTCTGTCCAGAGTCATGAGTCTCATTCTTCTGGTTGATTGCTTTTTTGAGAGTGGCTGGTGCAAGTCATGTGATATTTTTGCTGCTTCCATCATGGATGCAATCTTTGATGCCTATGGTGGCATTCCTGTATCCTCCAAAACCCATTCT
Organism: Neotropicomus parvogracilis; assembly: GCA_038088955.1. Taxonomy (NCBI): domain Eukaryota; kingdom Fungi; phylum Basidiomycota; class Agaricomycetes; order Boletales; family Boletaceae; genus Neotropicomus; species Neotropicomus parvogracilis. The sequence goes on from JBBPJX010000358.1 coordinate 5,007, forward strand.
CTCATCCATCATAAATTTTCCTTCAACATGAACTATGCAGCAAGGATTGCAATCAGTGCATGTAGGAATTATGAATATCGTGGTGAGTTTTTTCTGTCTTTTCAAGATATAAGTTTAAATTAATGTTTGTTTTTCATCAGGTGGGACAAAGTGGTCAATTGGTCCCTTGATCTAATATTGAATTTATGACAACAAAAATTCTATCTGTTACAAAGTTTAACTCCTTATCCAAGTTATTTTCATGTTTCAGTACAAAACATTCATAAGTCAATTAGGAATATTTTTTTTCAGTGACTTTAATGCAATTTGTATATGGCCAATTCATATATCTAGTACATTACATGACTGGCACTTTTAAAATATCATTTTTGTCCTGTTGGATTGACTGTCCCTCATCATCCTCATCTCACAACAACAAATTCCTTTTTGCTATGTAGTGCTTCCAAGCACTACCTCCCAGTCCAAGTGGCAGTGAGGATAGAGTCTCTATTGTAAATAAAAGTTCTTATCCTTTCAATCTTCTAGTTCTAGAATTTCTCCTTGGTCACCTTCACTGCCACCATCCAGTACCATTCCACTGTTACCACCATCCATCACCATGTCTATTACTGCCAAGGCCAAGAAAAAGATTGGCCAATCCTTTGTTTTCAATGGAGACCACATCAAAGCTAGAGTTGGCTGTTATGAGGATTACAGTGGGTCAAAAAACTGTCCCAATATTTGCATGTTTTGCACTAATGTCAATGGTGCTCAATAACAACTAACCCTTACCCTATACTATGAATATATGAAATAAAGTGCTTGCTCTTGGCTTTCTATTGATCCAAGATTCAAGAGATTAGGTTAAGATTTGATGAATCAGCAGCCATATCAAAATAACAACTCATTGGGACAGTTTTTTGACTTTGTATAAGATATGGTATTTACAGTAGTACTTGGTATGACCTTCTTTGGCCTTGATAACTGCTTGGATCCTTCTAGGCATGCTTTCTATCCATTTTTGACACTCTTCCACAGAAATCCTCCCCCACTCTATCACCACTCTATTCCATAATTCATGAACTCCCTTGGGAGCAATTTCATACATAATCTGAAAGGAGTCTTTTGAGATGACTCCAAGTGTGCTCAATTGGATTGAGGTCTGGAGATTGTGCAGGCCAATCCAAAAGCTTGATATCTTGCTCTTCAAACCAGGTTTGGGCCCTTTTGGAAGTATGCTTGGGATCATTATCTTGCTGAAAGATGATTTCATCTGCAGGGATCCCAGAGTTTTCCATGCTTTACAGCAATCCTGCCTCCAGAATGGCCACATACTGTTCAATATCCATCCTTCCCTCAACCTCACTCAAAACTCCCATACTATTCCATCCAATATAGCCCCATATCATGAGTGACCCACCCCCAAACTTGACTGTACCTTTGATTTCCCTGGAAGTTAACCCTTCCCCTTTCTTTTTCCACATATATTCTTGTCCATCTGATCCAATCCTATTGATTTTGGTCTCATCTGACCAAATAATCCTCTTCCAATCCTCAATAGTCCAATGTTGATACTTGAGAGCAAAGGCCAACCTTTTTTTAATGAGAAATAGAAAGAAGTGGTTTTTTCTTCTTTATCACAGCCTTTAGAGAGGCCTCCTTCAGAGTGTTCCTGACTGTTTGTGGGCAAACAGGAGTGGTGATGATGGAATTAATGAAATAGGAGGCTTGAACTGCATTGTTGGCCTTTCCAGTAAGGATTTGCTGAACAATAGCATGTTTTTTGGTGGAAGAAAGTTTGAAAGAACAACCACCATGATGATTATCTTTCTCTGGCTGGAGTTTTTGAAGTACCATAGCCACAGTGGACTTCCCAATACCAGTTTGGGATGCAATTTTTCGACAGGAGAGGTCATGAGAAGCAAGAGAGATGATGTTATCTCTTTAAGCAGTGGTGAGATGTTTCATGATGAGAATGGAGGAATTACATAAGCTGTAATGACAGGGTTTATATATGCTGTAGCATAATTAATAACATAATCATGTCATGACACAGCCCTTACATAAGGTATGTAATCATGTTACAGCATTCCAGGGTCTGATATATGTAATAAAATTCAAAGTCAAAAAACTGTCCCAATGAGTTGTCATTTTGATATGGCTGCTGATTCATCAAATCTTAACCAAATCTCTTGAATCTTGGATCAATAGAAAGCCAAGAGCAAGCACTTTATTTCATATACTCATAGTATAGGGTAAGGATTAGTTGTTATTGAGCACCATTGACATTAGTGCAAAACATGCAAACATTGGATCAGTTTTTTGACCCACTATATGAGGTGAGCATCTCCTCAATGGTGAGACAATGTCTGATAGAGAGGATCTTATGGAATAGGGATACAATGAAGATAGAGCAAGTGCAAGAATCTCCTCAGAAGTGGAGTCAAATTTTATAGAGTGAAGGAGGATACAAGGACTTGAGACATGGGGGACAAGAACGATGAAAGTGACAAAGAGATAAGTTGTCTAAAGATGATGAGGAGCTCAAGGTGATGAAGGGCAATGAGGGGGGTGAAGGACACAATTCCTTCTGTTATGAACCCATTTAACCCAAACACAGTGTATGAAGTGCACTGCAAACAAGAGTAAAAATCTCACTTTGCTTTGGTGGAACAAAATAAATTATATACCATTGGCTATAAAAAAGCCCCCTGAGTCATGTGATTGGTTCAGGGGTTATGGAGATATGGCTATTTCAGAATGGACAACTCATTGCAACAGTTTTTTCACTTTTGAAAATAAGTAATGTATGTATGGATATTTGCTGTTGTTTGGTACTACAAATAAAGGTATACATATGAACAATATTCACACACCTCTTTACTTCCCACTTTTATCATCATGAAGTCCCTCTGCTGATCAGAAAGCTATTGTTACAATCTTTTCTCTTTTGCCTCTACTCTTTCTTCTCACATGCACCATTGTACTACTTCCTCTTTTCTGTATAGACTATGAATACTCACTCCTCTGCACCCCTATGGGTGGAGTTGCTCTTATTTGTATCATATGACTTTTTCCCTCTCTTTTTCCTCATCACATTTGTGTTGCCTTCCACAACCTGGTCACCACATAACTCTGATATCTGACAGGCTGTCCCATCTTTTATTTCTTGTCATCATCAGACCATTTTTGATCCCTCTATTTCCTTCCTAATGGTGACTGTTTTCCCTTATCATTGTTTTCTCTTTGGACTTGTTTCACCTGTTCCTATTGATACATGGTGTTACGATATATGCGCTATCTTCTTGTTTGTTTCTCCTTTCCTTGTACTATGAGGGAGGCGCCATCCACGCCTTGCTTCTTCTAGACATAGACGGGTATGCTCTGGTTCTCCTTCCGTCTTCTGACTCCTCCCAGAGCACCCCATAGGCCTTACGCCTATCCATTGACCCGACCCTTCCTATCCCCATCTCGGCCTCTTACTCACTTGCCTGGGTCAACGGTTTCCATCAGTCTTTGATACATCACGTCCTGTACGCCGTTACCATCTTGACCAGTGTTCATCGCCCCCTGGTCCGTGCTTGTAGAACTACCGTATTTAAGAAGTCGTGTACTCGTCACTCAAGCCTTAAGCTTGATCTTGAATTCTATCTCGGTTCTTGACACGACTTCACCCCTTCGTCCCTTCGTCCCCCTCGCTCCTCAGGATTCGCCTCCTTGTGGAACCCCTTGGTCCTTGACACGGACCTAGTCCTCGACTTCTATCCCCTAGGGAATAAAGTAGGCGCCTCTTCGTGAGTGCCCCCCCTAGGTTGCCCTCCCTCATTGGCCGTCTCAAAGACCGAGCGTAACACATGGCCTCTTGATTTCCTTTGTCTATATAAACTGTAGCCATACACTGATGTACCTTTAGACTTGTTCTTTTACAATCTACATTGCATCTGACTCATCCCACTGAAGGAATCCTGCCCTCCACTCCTTGTGCTCCTTGTTGTTTCAGCTCCCCCTGTTACATCAACAAGTTTTGATGTGGGTTGACAAGAGAGGAGACTCAGGGGGGGCACTCACAAGGAGGCACCTACTTTGTTCCATTGAGGATAGAGTTGAAAGAGAAGCATGAAGGGGATCTAGGGAAACTTGGAAACCGTTGTCCATCAAAGCTTGGGTCACTTGAGAGGTGAAGTTATATAAGAACTTGTGATAGAATTCAAGATGAAACTTAGAGGTACATGGTTGTACATGACAAGGATAAATAGTGAAACGAGGAGCACATGGACCATGTTGTATAAGTACAAGAACAGCCAATAGAACATGATGGAAAAAATCACCTTAGCATAGCAAGTGATGATGATCAGTAACTATGGGAGAGGAACAAGGGGCTAAGGTGATGAAAAGGAATGATTGTCTGTTAAGGGATCACACTTGTAAAGGAAGAGGTCAGAATAGAGAAGAGTGCATACCCATCACTGTCAAGTAAAAGGAGACAATATACAAACCCATCATATACTGTAGTGAAGAGGGAGGTGATGGTGTCTGTGTAGGAAAGGAGATGATAAGTAGAAAGAGGCTTGGTAATAAAGAAAGAATTGTAACACTCCCTTGTAACTATTCTTTCATCATCCTTGTGCTAACTCTGAGATCTATCATTCTTGTATCCTCAGTCACTCTGGGACTTCATTATCCTTGTTCCCTTTGTATCCTCTGAAATGGCCAAATTCACCTAAGAGTTGGATGTAATGGTCTTGTTAGTCTGCAAGCCTTGGGGGGGCATGAAGGGTACAAGCAACAAGAGAGACTAGTGGTCTTATGAAGAGGGGCAGCCTCAGAGGTGAGGATGGGAGAACTCCAGAAGGACAAGAATGGAGGACCATTCTTGTCAAGCTGGAGTTTATATACTACCTAGGGTTTGTACATGTTTGGTAGTATTTACTGTATGTACACTAGATCTGTCTGATATACTATATAATATTATGAGGCTGTATCCAATATGTATCCTTATTGTTCAATAGTGTTAGTCACTCACAGGTACCATCAATGTCTAATGCTATGCTGGATCCATTCCAAAGTCTGTCCTTGGTCTAGACCATGCAGTGCCTTGCTTAGTCAGCAAGGGCCTAGGCTTTCTGTGGCTGCACCTTTTGTGCATTTGACCAAGTCCCCTGCACATCTTTTAGGAGTATTGCCCTTGGTTCCCTTGGTTTAGGCTTGTGGAAATACCATCCCATAACACCACCCCCTCTCTATGGTTAGATTCCAGACAACCATCTGCTAAGGTATTTCCAATCAATGGAAGGGGAGTTTCTTTGCTGGCATTTCCATGATTGTATGTTAATAGGATGTGGCAAATAGCGAGGCAAACTCCTTGGTGGTGCAGTTTAGCTATTGTGATGCTTTGGGTATTGCCTTGTGGAATTCCTCCACTGCCTCCTTTGCATTCTTTAAATTGTTTTTGGATTCCCAGGTTTGTTCTTCCTCTGGGTATCCTTTCCAATACACCAGGTACATATTCCAGCCCTCCCTTCTTCATTCTGGAGTCTACCACATACTCCACCTCATATTCTTCCTCTCATTCATCCGTGACTGTCACCAGGCCTGGTTTAAAGGACAGTTGGTTCAGAAGCTTTTCCTTGTATGATTTTACCTGCAAGATGTTGACGACCAGGTGGATCCACATTGACTTTGGAAGTTCTAGCTTTACTGTGTTGCTTCCGACCATTTTTTGAACTTTGTATGGTCCTATCCATCATTCTGTCAGTTTCCGGGACACATGTGTTAGGCAGAGGCTCTCTGTGCTGAGCCACACCTTGTCTCCATGGTTGTAGTGTGGTGCCTCAGATCTGTGTTTATCTGCCTATTCTTTCATGCATTTCTGTGCTTGTTCCATATTTCTCCTTGTTTGTTCTATGATGTGTTTCATTTCCACAGCCATGGCATCTGCCATGGATGCTTTGCTTGTTGTTTGTTTGAACCCCATCCTTGGTTGGTATGTACAGGTGATTCCAAACAGGGACTTCCTGGTCACTGCCTGCTGTTTTGAGTTGTACAAGAATTGTGCCAGGGGGAGCCAATCTATCCATTCATTCTGTTTCTCCAATGTGAACAGTCACAGGTACTGTTGCAGATCTTGATTCATCCTTTTTGTCTGTCCATCTGTTTGGGGGTGAAATACTGTGGACAGTCAGGGTTCTATCCCCAATCATTGGCAAAGGTCCTTCATGACCTGTGACACAAATTGGGGTCCTCTGTTGGACATTATTGTTCTTGGGAGTCCATGCTGTTTCCAGATGTGTTGCATGTACAGCTTTGCCATGCCAATGGCAGTAATTGTTTTGTTGCAGGGGATGAACTCCACTTCTTTCAAGAAGTGGTCTACCACCACGAGTACTGTGTCTGCTTTGTTTGACTCCGGGAGATCTGTTATGAAGTCTGCTGAGATGTCTTTCCATGGTCCCTTGGGGATGTCTAGGAGTTGTAGTAACCCTGCCTTGGCTTGGTTTGTTCCTTTGAACCTTGCACATCTCTCGCACCTTGACACATAGTCTTTTATGTAGTCGGTCATGCCATGCCATGTGTAGCTTTGGTGCAGGAGCTCTATCATTTTCTCTGTTCCTGGGTGCCCAGTTATCCGGGAGTCATGATGTTGCCTGAGTAATTCCATGTGGAGTTTAGCGTCCTCTGATACCATTATTTGGCCCTTTTCATTGATTTGGACCGGTCCGTGCTTCTTCAGCCAGTTCCTTATGGCATCTGCTTCTATGTCCATATGGATCATGGTTGCCTTGATCTGTTCCTGCAGAATGACTATGACTCCTTCGTTGTTATGCTCTGTTCCTTCTGTGTGGTCCAATTGTCAGGAGAGGGCATCTGCTTTTCCCATTTGGGCTCCTGCTTTGTGTATCCATTTGTAATTGAATCTCAATAGGTACTGTGCCCATCTGGTCTGCCTCCTGTTCAGCTTTTGTTGTTGCATGAACCATTGGAGGTTAGCATGGTCATTCCATATTTCAAATTCTACCTTGGCTCCTTCCAGGTAGTGTCTCCATTGTTCTAGGCTCCATATTATGGAGAGCATTTCTTTATCTGTGATGGGGTAGTTGTGCTCCACTGGTGACATTGAGTGGGAGGAGTATGCCATGGGATGCCATTTGTTGTCTTTCAGACATACCGAGAGTACTGCCCTGGAGGCGAAGTCTGATGTATTGGTCTCCAGTCTAAATTTCTTGTCCATGTCTGGGTATGCGAGTATTGGTGCTGTCATGAATGCCCTTTTTAGCTGATCAAAGGCTTCTTGCTGCTCTGGCCCCCATTTGAACATTTCATTCTTCCTGGTTAAAGTGGTCAGGGGTCTGGCCTGTGCTAAGAAGTCTTCAATGAAGTGTCGGTAAAAGTTCGCTAGTCCTAGAAAGCTTTGTACTTGTTTGATGGTCCTGGATTCCTTCCATTCTAGGATGGCTTTTACTTTGTCGTTGTCCATTCTGATTCCCTTTGTGGACACTGTCATCCCCAGGAATTCAACTTTTTTTATGTGAAAGTAGCACTTCTCTGGTTTGATGTAGAGGTCATTTTCTTCCAAGTGGCAGAGAACTTTGAGCACTATCTTGTCATGCTCCTTTCTGTCATTGGTTTTGGTGTAGATCATGAGGTTGTCTATGTAGACCACCATGACCCCTTCCATGTCTGCAAAGATTTCATTCATCATGATTTGGAATGTGGCAAGGGAGTTGCACAGTCCAAAGTACATGACCATTGGTTCATAGAAACCCTGGTGGCACATGAATGTGGCCTTACATTTGTCTCTTTCCTTGATGCATACATTGTTGTATCCCCATTGGAGATCCATTTTGGTGAACAGCTTTGCTCCCTTGAGTTTATCTACCAGTTGCAAAATTAGGGGCAATGGATAGTTGTTTTTTACTGTGTGCTGGTTGATGTACCTGTAGTTCTACACCATCCACTTTCGACCATCCTTTTTTGGTACAAAGAAGACTGGTGACGTTTGTGGCGACTTGGATGGTTGGATATATCCTTTTGCCAGCTGGTTGTCTATGAAGTCTGATACCTCCTTTTGTTCTTCTGGCAATAGTGGAATTAATCACCCCTTCTTTGGCTCAAACATGTTCTGAAGCTCTATTGTGTGGTCCCATGGTTTTCGGAGGAGCATGCACTCCAAGGCTTTCTTTGAGAAGATGTTGAGGTACTTGTGGAACTCTTTCAGGACTAGTTCCTCTGCTATTGGTTTTTTCTCCTCAGTTGCTTGGAGATCCTCCTCCTCATCTTCTTGTGGCAGTAGTTCCAGCAGGGTCTCTTCCTCCTCCAGCACTTCTTGGACCCTTGCTTTCCTGTCAGTGGACCCAAATCAGTCTGTTCCTTGTGCCATGTTTCCTAGCTCGGTGACTTCCTTAACTTTGGGCATGGCTATCCTTTCTAGCAGCAGTTGGGCTATCTTGTCGCCTGCTTTCACTTGGAACAGTTCTTTTGACCTGTTGATGAGCAATACCATTAGTTCTCCTCAATAGTCGGAGTCGATTACTCCTGCTCTGACATGTCCTGCCTTCTTTACTGCCAGCCCACTTCTGGGGGCTATCCTTCCATAGTATCCTTTCAGGATTTCCATGGCTATTGCCATGTTTACCACTGCCTGTCCTTGTGTGGGTATTTCAGCATCTTCTGCTGCAAACAGGTCTAGTCCTGCTTTGCCTTCCATACCCCTTTTGGGTAACTTGGCCTTCGGGTTGGAGCGTTTAACCAGTAGCTCCCATTCCATGTCTTTATCATTTTGATATTTCATTGCATGTATGTGCAACAGAGCGTCTTGCTCTTCAGTTGCTATCTTCCTTTGAAATGGTGCCTTGTCACCCAAAGCTTGGCATGTCCATGGGCATCTGGTCATCTTGACCTTCCCAATGTCCCATTCTATCTCTGGATTGTATGTCTTTAGCCAGGAGTGACCAAGAATCATCTGATTCTTTCCCAAGTTGGTCATGTCAGCTGTGATCTGTTCCCAGTGTCCTTGGTATTCCATTATTAGCTCAACTGTGTGAGTGATGGATCCTGTGCTGTTCAGAGATCCATCCATGTTGAATACTTTGAGAGGTTTCTCTCTTGCTTGCATTGGGAGTTTTAGTTTCTCTGCCCATTTGTGGTCAATGAATACTGCTGTTGCTCCACTGTCCAGCAGTGCCTTTGTTTCTCAGAAGGCTGTCCTGTGTCTTGGTGATGTTATTTTGATGTCAATTAGTATCTCTCAGGCCAAATGGCCCATCCTAACTTGATGTTCCTCTGGGACTGGAGACTCACCTTTCTTTTGTGCAGAATTAAGCACCAGTACAATGCCCTAGCCGAGCCCTTCTTGAGTGTGGGACCCTGCTTGGCTAGTTGTCTTGTTGTCCTTGTTTTCCTTTGAGATTGGAGTTCCCAGATTACTCAGGCCTCTTTGGGAAAACCCTGTTCTTGGTTGTCCACCATTCAGACCTTCTTGTTTTGGGAGCATTGCCTCTTGTGTTCACTGTGGAGCCACTTGCACTCTGGACATCGGTTCTTGGATTTGGGGCAGTCCTTGATCATGTGTCCCTTCTCCAGGCAGTTGAAGCATCTGACTGGAGTCCTCCCTTGGGGCTGGTTCTGCTGTGGCATCGTTGTATTCACTTTTAGGGTGTCCTGGGCCTATGCCTGTTCTTCTCAGGGTTTTCCATGTAGTAATTTGAATGCTAGCTACATTCTCCTGATGTCAAGTATGTTGTTGAGTGTCACAGCCACTCGTTTGGATCATTTCTTTTGGCAGTAGAGTTCCTTCATTATTTCTGGATTGGTGTTCTGTTCCAGAAGCGTGACTCCATGCCCTTGCTCCATTCCTGACTGATGGAAGCATATCCTCCATTCCACTACAAAGGCCTGTTGGAGATCATCCCGTTCCTAGCTCTTACCTAGTACATTTCCCCTTACTTCACTATGTTACCATATTAGGACAGACACACTTACTATAATGCACGGACATCACCTACACTTTTCTCCAGTCTCATACAACATCAACTGGAGGTAAGCATCTACTGTACACTGTATATAGTTCCTTACTCATGTACTATAGTCCTCATGGACTCATGTTCCAGGTAGATAATAATTTAGTCTTGTACAACGTCAACTGGAGTCCTCACGGACTCGTGTTCCAGATCGACAGGTTATGAGCCCTGCCTAGCGCAGAAATAAAACGAAGACTCACCTCTGGCCAAGGTCTAATAGTTGCCATACACTGTCTCCAACCATGACCCCAACACCAGCACTCACCCGAAGTCCACCAGACATTCCCCGAGCCATGTTGATCGATCCGTCACACAGACGACCAGGCACAATCCCACTTGCCATAGTAGGCCAACTCCATGCAGCCAGATTCTCTGATGCACCAAGCCCTACAACCCCCTCTCTGCATTCTCCTATCACCGAACCAAGCTATTGCCTCCCCTTGGCCTCTGCATCACATGCTCCATCGCGCCAATCAGATGCACCACAACCATCATGCGGACCAGCCCCAACCTACTCCAACATCCTAGATGAGGACATGGATGACGAAGATGAAGTGCACTTCACGCTGAAGAAAACGATAGACGCACAAAAGTTCTTGCACCTCTACAAACTCTGGCCACATCTCAATGGAACCAACTACGTGACTTGGCTATCCATTATTGAAGACTCACTCCATACCACATCGCTCCATATCTACATACCTCAATGAATCTTTCCATCTGGACAATATTGGAACCAACCAAGCTGCCCACATACGCTGGCACAAGGCGAACTCATTTGTCAAATCAGTTCTCATGGCAGCAATGACGGAGGAAGTACAAACACAGGTCAGCCACCTCGAAACTGCTGCGAAAATATGGTCCGAAGCACATTGCCTCTATTCTGGCACTACTGCAACTGATTGGACACTAACTATCGTGTCCCTCATCATCACCTGGTATACTGATGGTGAAGATGTACCAGCGCACATTGTGAAAATGAACGCACTATGCTGCAACCTCATCCTTATGCACCAGAACATTCTGGATGACCTATTCGCCTGCTTCCTCCGAATATCCATGCCCCCATCATGGAACTATGTCTTCTCAGCACTCCCAGACTTCTACACATCTGCTGAAGTCGAACGTCGCATCCACGATGAGTCAAGCATTCGCACTAACCAATCCACCACTGGTGCAAGCGCCCTCCAGGCAACCAAATCTGGCAATCCATACTGCAACCACTGTAAGCATCAAGGTCATCGGACCAAAGATTGCTATACTAAGGGGCGAAAGAGAGGAAAGAAAGGCAAAAAGGGTGATGAGAAGAGTCACGGGAAAGGCGATGAAAAAGGGAAGTCTGATGACAAGTCGAAGGACAAGGGCAAATCAACCCCAAAACAGGCCAATCAGGCTGTCGCCAAGAGCAATAGCAACTCAGAAAGCGACCAATTGGACTCCAGCATGTCCGCCCATCTTGCTGCCACCTTAATCCACCCTGGCCTTGGATGGATTCTCGATAGCAGTGCAACTAACCACATATGCACAGAACACTCCACATTCACCACTTTCGTGCCCGCAAACGAGTTGATCAAGGGTATCGTCAAAGATGGCCCTGAACTCCATGTTCTAGGTATCAGAACCGTACTATGTATGTACTTAAGGTCTCTATCAAAGGATGCAACAACCACATCATCAAGCTCCTAAACATGAGCTACTGCCCTAACGCACGTGACAACCTCATCTCGGAGAGTCAAATTGACCATGGGGGATGTGAGATCACCAAATGCAGTGGTCGTGTCACTATCAAAAGGTCAAACGGCAATATCTTGCTCGAAGGCCAACTGCACGGAAACCTCTACAAAATATATGGTACCATCATACCTGCCACATCCAATATTGCTGTCACCTTCACCGCCCACTCCTCATCCAATCTTGACCTCTGGCACACACGTCTTGGCCACATCAGCCTCAAGTCACTCCGCCACCTCAATCATCACAATCTTGTGACTGGCATGGACCTCTGTGGGAAAGGAGAACTTAGCCCATGCAATGGATGCACCAAAGGCAAACACCATTCGGTTCCATTCCCATCAAGCACTGAAAATCGTGCAACGAAAACCATCAAATGTCTCCACATGGACCTACAAGGTCCATTTGATGCTTCCATCTCCGGATACAAGTACACCCTCAGCGTCATCAATGACTATAGCCGAAAAGGGTGGAAAGAATTCCTGCAAAACAAAGACGAAGCCACTGACTGCATCAAGGTCCTCATTGAGCGCTTCGAAACATATACCAGACATCACGTCAAAATGATATGCTCAGATCATGGGGGTGAATTCCTAGATTCTCGACTCCAGTCATACCTCAAACGCAAAGGCATCACGCATGAACTATCAGTGCTGCATACGCCACAACAAAATGGCGTCGCTGAACGTTTTAACCAAACAACCCATGAAAGCGCACTTGCCATGCTTGAGGATGTTGGAATGTCCAAGGGCTTCTGGCCTGAGGCACATGAATATGCTAACTACATACGGAATCATAGCCCCACAAAGGCACTGAGACGAACGACACCAAACAAGGCCTTTTATGGCTGCAAACCAAGTGTCTCCACTCTATGCATTTTTGGCTCCTGGTGCCATGTCCGAGTCCCACCTGACCTCCGACACAAACTCGATCCGCACTCCATCAACAGAGTTCTTTGCAGCTTTGAACGAGGCCCTCAA
>JBBPJX010000359.1:0-17700 GCA_038088955.1 Neotropicomus parvogracilis
TCAAGCGCTACATCGCGAAATATACCATCAATCCGTACGTGCGCGGGGTCACTTCCCTTCCGTATCTGACGAGCTACGGTTTGTAGCGCGATCACGCACGGGATCAAAGAGCATGTTGGATCGGTCGAGGTGGGCAAGCTCGCCGACCTCGTCCTTTGGAAACCGGAGCTCTTTGGCGTGAAACCAGAGATGGTGCTCAAGTCGGGCGTCATCGCGTGGGCCAAGGTATGTTGCCTTGTTTTTGTCGTTGCGCCGATGCGTACATTCCCCCCTCTTTTCCCTGCCCCTTGGCTCATGTATCGTTTTTTTCCTTCCTTGGCGTCACACCATACGTATATGTAGATGGGCGATGCGAACGCGTCGATACCGACCGTCCAACCATCGTACGGCCGCCCGATGTGGGGCTCCTTCCCCGCCTCCGCAGCGCTCAACTCGATCGCCTTCGTCTCCAAAGCGTCGATCGACAACGGTGCGATCGCGTCGTACAAGCTCGCCAAGCGCGTCGAGCCGGTCGTCGGGTGCCGAAGCGTGACCAAGCGGGATATGAAATGGAACGACGCGATGCCGGTCATATCGGTCGATCCGGAGAGCTACGAGGTGTGTGCGGACGGCGTGTTGGCAGATATCGAGCCTGCGCAGAGCGTGCCGCTCGCGCGCGAGTACAACTTTTTTTGAGCCCCCGTTTCGTGGGCTTTGTGTGCACTGCGCTGTGACACCCTCCCCCTTTCCCGCTGGCTGGATGACGAGGCTGAGAGGAAAACACGGGGCTGGTATGTAAGATACGTATTGATTGCCTCGTCCGTTGTACAGTATACGTCACTATGTGTTCCATGTATCTAGCTAGGTGTAGTTGCAGAAAGAAAAAAGCAGCAGGATCTTGAGTGTATTACATTGCGGGGTTTAGCTGTTCCCAAACGATATGAAGCGATAAAATACCGTACAAGAGCGCGACGAAAGAGAAGGAAATGAAAAAGCCAAAACGACAACGCCAACCGATACTGCAGAGTGATACAAGTTCGCCCCCCAAAAAAAGAACGTACGCTCGGTCAATAGACGCTCACTTCGCGAAACAGGGTCGCAGACTCGTTCGCGAGCAAGCCGTCGTCGGGAAGAACGTCCAGATAGTCGTCGCGAATCCTACCATCGTTCCCGTTCGCATCGTCCACGGCGCGCCGATGGGCGGCAGCAGCAACAGCAGCAACGCCGCATGGCGTAGCACCCGCGCGCGAAAACGACGCCGGGATCACGCCGGTGACCGCCGCAATTTCTTCCCACAGACTCTTCTCCTCCTCGTCCACCTCGTACGCAAACACCTGCCGGATGCGGTTCGCGAGGACCGCTCTGTCGTCGTCCATAACGGGTGTGATCGGTCCGCGGGGAGGATATGCGAGGAGAAGTCCGGTGCACTGTACGCGGCGGGTCTGGTGCTGGCGGTAGCGCAGCGCGAGCAGCCGTTTGCCGACGGTATCCCGTTTGCATTCCTGGCAATGGGTAGAGGGGGCGTCCCAGTCGGACGAGTGGTACACGTCACAAACACTGTAAAGAAGACGGAGTGGTGAGATCCGGCAGTACTGCGATAGCGCAAAAAAGACGGGGAGAGGAAAAAGAGCACGCACGTTCGCGCTCGTCTTGGAGGACAATTGGAGTACCGGGGTGACGGGATGTTCGATTGGGACGGAATGCGTAGCCGGTACGCCGGATTAGCGGACAGATTGAGTGCCAGAAATGAAGTGCGGAGCGGGCTCAGTGGAGATACGACCTTCGGAGCATATTTGTTCCGAACGGCATGACGCAGAAGACGATCGAGCTCTTCCCTTGACGAATTTGCACTGCCTGCAGTAGCCTGAGCTTTTTCTGGAGAATTGGCGTCCGACGAGCGCATTTCGTTGTTCCGTATTGCCTGTAGTCTAGGTGAAAGTGGTGAGGAACAACGGGGAGGGTTGCAAGGACCGTGTGATAGTGTGGCTGGAGAGTTCCGAACATGTGACGTGATGGATGTAACCCGATTTCGTTCCGCTCCTATGGGCGGTACGGCTTTTGTGTGGTCGGAGGCCCTTAAAGGCTGTGATCCGGGCGCCAAGGACAACGATACCGAATGATGAGGATGCACGTGAAGATTGGAGTCTCCGTGCATCAATTCGGGTCTGCGAGGTGGAAGACCTGGCGGCGTGGAATATACAAACGGATCGACATGCTCGTGGTCAGCCACTGTCGGTCTAGAGTCCGATGTCCAGAGTTCCCCAGGTGGGCGGCGTATGGACGGCATGGAATTAGCGCGTGATCGAATAGACTGGAGCACGTTCTCGGATCTCCACCCCGTCACCTGTGTCGGCTTGATCATGGTCTGGACGATACCTGTTGGGAAGGAAGCTGGTGCGTCCCAGGCGGCAGAAGTAGCTTCGGGAAAAGTAGCACGTGACGATGTCTCGCGTGGGCTATGCAGAGGTCCAGGTCCGCATTGCGATGCCTGTTGCCCCGCAAGACTGCTGTGCGAGGATATAGCAATGCCTGGAGTTGGAACGGGAGGCGGCCATGAGCAGACGAGAGCATCGGGGATGCCGCTACGTTGCATTCCGCAGGAACCAGCACTCACGGGTTGTTCCGGGTGAAAAGCCCGGAGATCGGTAACCGAAGACGGCGCGACGAGGACATGATGCGAGGCAGAGTCGGTCAACTGAAGAGTCCGGCCGCGCCTATTCTCCAGGTTCAACGCAAACAACGGACCTAGTGCACGGAGCAGTCCAGCATGTGTCTTGGCCAAAGCACTGCAACTCACCCAGAGGAACCCGTTTGGACTGCTGGACGTCACGACGCTTGTGCTCAAGCTGTGGTGTATGATCCTCCTCGAGCTGTGCAAAAGATCTTTTTGGAGAGAGAGGTGGACTTTTGTTCCCGGTGCGGAGCTTCCTAGAAATGGTGCGTGAAGGGGTGAAAATTGGAGAAGGCGGTGGGGAGATCATGTAGGATAAAAAAACAGATGTGATGCGGAGGATGGTGGTCGATGAGATTGAGATGGCGAGTGCCGTACGAACTTACGGGTTCTTATGGTGTGGCTCATTTTTGCACTGCTTGTCCCATGTGGGGCGTCGCTGACCGGTTCTGCTATCCCAATTGCCCGGGTCCCACGAAAGTGCTTATCCCGGAACTTTCTTTGGCCCATACAATCAAGACAACGCCTGCCTCGAAGTAGCGAAACCGCTCGAACAGTACGACTTCCCGTTGGAAACGCGAAGAAATATAATGCGACCTGTCTTCGCACGAGAATGTGTCCCTCTGCTGACTCATCCAATTATATCGCCATTGGTCTAGCAAACGATCTTATTGTTCGCGGTTGGTCGGTACAAAGGAGTAGTGTCTTATGCGGCAACAGCACAGGTGAGGAAGTTTTATAACTATTAGAAGCGTGCTCACAAAAGATTCGTGGTGTGAGTTGGGCGTCGTTGATACAGGAATATGCAACCGGCCATTGTGGAACGAGTGCGGTAGCTCAAAACTCCAGGTAGGCGTGCAGCTCGTCGATAGGGTGGATTCCACCACGCGGATACACCTCGGGAGATTCCATCGCAGTTAAAGCTTTGGTGACTTGCTGCGCCGCATACGAAAGCCGATCAAGCGAATAGTGTCTGTGTAAAATAGGGGAGTCTGGCCTCCCTGAAACAGTGGGGCTATGCGGGACAGGCGTGATGGGTTCGAATTGCACCCTATCCTGCGAGGCGCGCCAACCGGGATCGATCGTAAAGTAGATCGCATTTTCGTTCATGTCTTCTTGCTGAGGCACTACTCCAGTTGTCGTTAACAAGCCAGGTGATGTGACGTTACGCGGTCCATTAACCCTTTTGTCCATATCCTTGGGCATCGCTTTGACGGGTGCGGGCACAGCAGATCGAACCATTACCTCCTGTCCTGTTGGTTCGGCCTGGTCACCGAGGTTCGGCTCAGACTTGGCGTATCGAAGCTTTTTCTTCAGTCGGTCTTGCGCCATCTCACGTAGTTTCTCAAGCGCGTTTGGGGACTTTTGCTCTGCTTCATGTGCTTGGACGAATTGCCTGAAGAAAGCAAGGTGAGAAGAGGGTTGCTTGAAATCTGTAGCGGAACATTACCTCGGGCTAAGGAATCCCCGTCGTTTGCGTGTCGCCGTGGTGGGGGGAGTCGTCATGCTCGTTGTGGATGGACCAGAAGAAGGCACTAGTACGGTAGGTGGGATGTTATCGGGCTCGGGAATGGAAATAGGAGGTGGGATCCGCCACGCCCCGTGATCTTGACCACGTAGTCTCCTGCGATGTGCACGCTTTTAATCCAACTATCAGCCAACCACGGCGAAGGAAGCACGAGAAGGACTTGCTGCGCTTAATCCAGCCCCGTGCAGCCACCTCACTTCTTCCGATAGCGTGCTCGCCACGTTGACTGGTGGGTGTGTCTTGTGGATGTCCGCAGCCGTCGTGCCATTTGACGAAGGTGTAGGCCAGGTTTCCGTGTCCTCCACTACAGTTTCGCCAGCATTCGTTCCAACAGGGATGTCGGGAAGTTCTTTCTCTCTTTCGAGAGCGAGAGACATACCAGGTGGAGGTGAATAGAGGGATGGCCTACAACCATTTGGTGCCTCGCAATGATGGAATATAAACTCTTCCGGGTGTGGACCATCCACTTTGTCCACCCGAGTCCACACCTGTGCATGTGGTGGACGCGTCTGTCACGTGCAATTAAACACTGCAGATAAGCCACTCGAATTCAAAGGATGCTCTTCCTAGGTAAGTACCACGGACATATCAAGGGACTCGGTCTCTGCGCAGTAGCACTAGTTCTCGGCCAGACTCGTCCATCTATAGTCTACCAATTTCACGTTGCAGATAGGATTACCCTAATTTACACGTGTGAACTGGCCGGGCCAGTGTGCGATTTGTCAGTTTTTTTACGTATGTGTGTATATATTTCAAAGCCAGGGAGATGACTCAAATATCGCCGAATAGACGGCCAGCGATCAGTTAAGACGGGGCGTGAACATCCCCATGTTCACAAACATTCTCTTTCTCAAAAACCACCATGTCCCCGCAGGCAGTTGATGAGGAGACGCCGTTGCTGCAGAAGCAGAAAAAGGGCAGGACACCCTTGCCATGGCGTCAATTCTCTATCATCCTGTTTCTGCAGCTCGCCGAACCGCTCACCTCCCAAGTTATCGCTCCATTTGCGCCGCAGGTTGGTCCCGGTCTTCTATCCCCTCACTTCTTCTCATCACCACACCTTCCCTTTCAGTTGATACGTGACATTGGGATTACGAACGGCGACGAAACCCAAGTTGGATACTATGTAGGGTTGCTGGTACGTCACTTCATGATTGCTCCTTCCACTTCAGGTTCTCATGCCTATCCTTGGCTTCCTAGCATTCGCTATTCTTTGCAACGCAAGCGCTCACCGTGCTGCATTGGAGTCGCTTATCGGATCATATCGGCCGAAAGCCCGTCATCTTGACTGGCTTGTTCGGCCTGTCCGCTTCAATGTATTGTTTCGGTCTATCCAAGACCTTTTGGGGATTGGTGTTGAGGTGCTTTTCTCCCTCGAAGCACACTCTTCCCAGCGACTCACGGAGTTCGTTTAGTCGTTCCCTCAACGGCGCCTTGAATGGGAACATAGGCGTCATAAAAAGCATGATGGTAGAGCTTACAGACTCTACAAATCTTGCACAGGCGTATGCCTTTATCCCCATAGCCTGGTCGAGTGGTTCTTCTCTGGGGTAAGCTCTATATGAAAATACCGTTCCATCTGGCTGATTCGCGTTCACTATCACACGCATAGCCCATATATTGGAGGTTCGTTGTCGAACCCTGTCGAGCAGTTTCCAGGCGTTTTTGGGGGTTGGGATATTTTCAGAGAGTATCCCTATCTCTTGGCGTGTGCTGTGCCTGCGACGTTCTCCGCCCTTGCTTGGTTTGTCACCTTTTTATTCCTAAAAGATGTCAGTATGTCGTATGTTTGTCTGCATCGCTGCTTGGCTGAAGGTAGCCACCCAGACTCTTCCTCATCGCGTTCCACTTACACAATTGATCAAGGCCAAGTTTAGCAAGAAATCCGTCGTGAAGGATATACCACCCACCCTTGCCCCGTCCCACGAAACATCACAGAACGGAGACACAGAGGAACCCAGGAAGAAGGATGAAACACCACTACCATTACGCGCTCTCTTGATACCACGCGTGTTCATCGCAGCGGGAAACTATGCAGCTCTCTCCCTGGTAGAGATCGGATTTCGGTCCGTCCAACCGGTCTTTTTTGCTACCCCAGTGGAGCTCGGGGGACTTGGTCTTGATCCGCCGCGGATCGGTAATATCCTTTCCATGTTCGGCCTATTCAACGGGTTGTTCCAGGTCTTTTTCTTTGCGGATTTGCATGATCGGTTCGGGTCCAAGGCCATTTTTTCGGTCGCGATGGTTTCTGGTATTCCTATGATTCTTATGTTTCCATTGATGAACGCGCTCGCCCGGGTGCAGGGATTGAGTTGGACAGTTTGGTCCGTGGTCGGGATACAACTCGCGCTCATGATAGCATTCAATCTAGGTTATTGTAAGCCTTCGTCCGTCGATGGCAAGCCCGTCCCGAGTACTGATTGCCACGTCTCTAGCATGCGTCTTCATCTACATCGCAGCGTCCTCGCCTAATCGAGCATCTCTCGGGGCGACCAACGGCATCGCGCAGCTGCTCGTGTCGGTCATGCGTGCTATTGGACCTGCTGCTGCCACGTCCATGTTTTCGATGTCCATCCAGGCGCCGGAACGGGCATGGTTCGTGTACTATTTTCTGCTGTCTCTCGTATGTCTCGGGATTGGAGCATCGCTGTTCCTACCGTGGAAAGTCTGGCGTAATGCGACGGACTAGAGCGAGGATTTTTCAATCTCTTGCATGATCAGGATGCCTGCCCATGACCTCATGATACCGATCAGCGCTGTACCTTGAGCCGCATTTTATTTTATCATTCCATCCTGCATTCCCACTTATCACCCTCGCAAAAATATAACATGCATTTGTTGACTTCAGGACTACCTAGAAATTCATGAATTGCTTTCATACAACGAGTGAGAGCATTGGAGACCTGGACTCGACAACATACCCTTAGGTTCACCTCGGGTGTAAGGACTTGCAGAAGAAAAAAAGATAGCGGTGAAAATGAGACTACCCTCAAGTCATGACACCGAACTGGTGACCAAACGGAGCAACGTAACCACGATCATACCTGCCAACTAAACATCGGAGCTACCGGAACGTTTGCCTGAACGAAACACACGTGAAAAAGATGAGATGCTCACCACGGGTAGTCAATCCATTTCCTCCAAAACTGTGCTTCATCTGCACTTCCAGGATTCATAGACTTGCGAATATCGTCATTGGAGCCACCTGCATAGATATTTTCCCAGTGATGAGATGCCTGCAAAATACTCTCCCACGAAGCCTTCTCACTCTCTTTGACTGGAGCCAACATTTTTGCAGACAAGCCGGCGACCCAAAAATCATATGTCCTGTAACCTTTGGAGTGTTTCGAAGACACATGCTCGACGGTCTTGAGCGCAGGAGTAGGCGAGGCAAGAGCGAAGAACATCCGAATCACGGGAACCTCGGGCACGATCCTGGAGAACGAAGGATCCATTTTGCAAACCTCGGCAGCATCTGGTTTGTCCTTGTAGGGGCCACCGTTTTTTACTTGAATCATGATGATCCCAATTTTGCGCCGCTTTATTTCGTCGCCTTCGAACAAAAAGGGGATGATGGCATTCATACCAGGTTGACCTTTCGCACACAAGATTGCAGCTCCTCGAACCATCAAACCCATAACAAATTCGACGTCGACCAGCGACTGCTGGTCGACTTTGATAAAATGAGAGAAGTAGACCTTGCTGTCCTTGAACTCGTCTGACAGAGTCGACCCAAGCACTTGTGGGGCGTCCGACGTGATGGACCACCCATAGGAGTTAATCACGTCGACATGGTCTGAGGAGGGCGATTCAGGGGTGTAAAAAAGCGATTGCAGCAACGCAGTGACACTGCACCACTTCTCTTTGTTTGGATCAGATTTGATGGCCGCGTCGCGTGCGAGGGTAAAAAGTAGTGCTACCAATAATTCTCCTGGTTCGTCAGTGTCCACTGCAAATCCGAGAATCGTCTGCAGTGCCTGGGGGGCATTGAAATTATCGCTGGTCCTCATAATGTCAGATGACGCCTCAGAAAGGATAGGTTCGGAAGGCGATGTAGTGACCATTGTCTCAAGATTGACCTCTGCCTTGAGAACCACTCGCATATGACTATTGACCTGGTCCGTCTCCATAGTTGATATCTGTGAGGAGTACTTTGCGGAAAGAAACTCGATGGGGATTCGCTGGGCAAGACAAGCGAATTTTTGCTCATTTGTGAATGCCATACCCTTTGTGAACGAAATGCCGCCCAACAGCTTCTTGGCAGCGAAGTCGATGACAGTCCCGTGTGGTTCGTAATAATGTTGCCATCTAGAGAGAAAGTGAGCAGAGCCCAAACAAGGGGAGTTTAGTACACGCAATGGTCGACCATATGATACAAAGTGCTTCTCGGATGCGACTTCTGAGAGTCTCACTGCTGTTTTGCTAGTGGATCTGGACTCGGATTCGAATTCGGACTTGGACTCAGACTTGGACAAGGCCACATACTTCGCGAGCTGATCGAATCCAAGCTCGTAGAATGGTAATACAACATCCTTCATGGGAGGCACTACGGTTGATATGTCGCGGCCTGGTGTAGGTGCAATCGAGAATAGAGTTCCAGAAGTTGAAAGGAAGAGTGCGAAGATCGGTTCCTTTTTAAGCCCTCGTATGACACGACGTATCTCGCCGAAGCGTGACCATGTGCCTTCTCCCTCCCGTTTCGTCATAGTGTGAACCTCGTCGAACGCGACGACAACAGGGAAAGGTTCGGGCTTCGCAGTCTCAGTCTCCAATCTTGGCCGCTTAGGCGGTTTCCGAACGTCATCAGCCTGATCTCCAGTAAGGGCATTAACGAGTGCTTTGATCCCCTTATTCAACGGGAATTCGGGCTGTAAGAGCAAGTCATCGAACGAGTCGTCCGACGGAGAAGAAGTAGACGGAAAATATTGCTCGTATTCCGCGAAATGTTCCTCCTGGTCACTTGAGCTAGCAGGAACTCAACAAAGCGTGGTACATACCTTGGCCCTATTCACAACGACCTTAAAGAATTCCGTTCGATTGTCGCCATGCTCGCTGGCCTGCATACCCGTTGACATAAACTTCCAGAACTCAGAAGCGTTAGTGCCAAGTTTGTCCACGATTTCAGCTGTATGGATAAATAGCGCATGCATGAAGGCACAGCTCCGAAATAATGCGTCTCGTTGTGAATTACTTCCAATAAGATATTCATACGCAGGTACGTCGCAAGGAGGATAACCTCGATTTTACATATTCAGCTTCAAACCGAAACGAACAGAAAATAATTAGGGATACCATTTGACTCGGGTTCCCGTAGATTAACAGGGATCACGAAGTGAGACTTGCTCATTTCGTCGACGACGCGGGACTTCCCCATGCCAGATGACTGAACGATGGCAGTGTATTTCGCATAGTGAGTCACGTTTTCCGCTGCAAACCAATTTTGTATGTGGTCCCAGAGAGCTTTCGTAGCATCTCCAACATACTGAGCTTTCCAGCCTTTCTCAAAACCTGGACGTGTGAGGGTGAGCAATGCATCTAAAATGCGATGACTACCTACTATACATTTCACCAGGGACGAGTTTTCCGACTTCCGAAACAGGCGCTGAAGCTCAAAAGTTAATACAACTTTTACAGCACATTAAATTGATGTTCACCCGGCCGGAGAAGTTCTAGAGTGTGGCATGGTTAAAGATGCAACGAGAGATGGAGAAAAGTCCTCACTCAATAGTCGCAGTTTCCTGAAGCTTTTCTCTTCCAAGCATTTCAATATTATATCCTTGACCTCCGGTTTCTTGGTGAGAAGAGTTTCGCACTCTGTGATGTTGGAATATTTTGAGACGATACGACCCCCTGACTCAGCAGCAACATTTGCAAGAATGAAAGGCACAAAGAAGTCAATCTTCTCCTGCGTGATGAATGAACAGTTAAGTATGATAGGTTTGTCCAAAGTTTCATGTTCTCCTTTATCAAAGTCGTCTGGGACAAATCTGGTGTCGACAGGTTCATCGGTGTCCATGATGGTAGCGGATAACCCTGATTCTAATTCCGCGGCGACTTATCTAAGGATTTAATCTCCGACACTGCTGGGTTTCAAAGAACCCGTATTGTAGAGGTAGAGACCGTATCCCAGAGCGCCAGGTTCCGGATTAAGTTGTATCACGACGTTCGATGTATTATGGACCATACAATCAATAGAGTAGAAATGGTAGGATACCCGCCGGCCAAAGAACCTGACCCACATCCAATCATCGAGGGTTTCACCAGATAGGTACCCAAGATACCAATGAATGGGTAAAAACGTTCCACTTCATAGATTGTCACATTTGGTCTGCAAGTGCTGCTCAATGATGACAACACGAAGTGACCTGCACTGTGCACAGCGGGGCAACAGCGACATCGACGTCGGCCATGAGCGCTTGAGCACGCGCCCGAGGAACCCTGCAAGGACAATGTCAAGGTCACGAAGACCCGCGGCATGAATCACCCAAGGAGCGAGAGTGCTCCCGAGACACGAACGGCGGCGAGTGAAGCTCAGCCGCACTCCCCATGCCTACCCGCGCCCCACCACCTATCCACCGCATTGCTCGAGGGGGAGCGAAGAGGTCAAGACGCGACCGACACCGCTGAAGAATGGAGGAACAGACGAGCGACATGGAGGCGGTGGGTGCCCACGACAAGGTTGAGAGCAGGGAGAGCGAGGTCGACGACAAGGAGTGCGGCAAAAACATAATCGCGCGCGCACAGGAAGCCCCGGATGGGTAGTCAGTTGACGACGAAATCGACCACTCATCGAACGAACCACAAGCATGCCGCTCAAAGGGGAGAACTGGAAGTCGAGTAGCAGGAACGGCGATCTCGCCGCATGCGACGACGACGTCACGGAGCTGATAAATGCCAGGGGTGACAGCAACGGCCGCGACGAGGAGCGTCGATCAGACACCTCAGAGGACCCGCGCCGCAACGCGTATGACCTTGAGTCCAGAAACGAGACAGACAAAGTAGAGGGCTGAGACGACGGACGAAGAAGTGGCAGCGACGATGCAACGAGCGGCGCCAGCAGCGAGACCCGAGATCTCGCGCGGAGGTCGTTAACCACGAAGACCCGTCAGCGCCAGGAACGACTCGAGAACGTCGCACGGGACTCACCAGTACCGCCCAAGCCACCCGATGGGGCCGCAGACGCAGTGCGTGGACCCCCACACGTTGAATTCGAGGGGGAGAGAAGAAGGTTGGCGAGCGTCGACGAAGCGCTTACCAAAGACAACGCGGACGCGATGGGAGCGTCCACCCACGATGAGGACCCTAGGATCCGACCCAAGGAACTGTAGAACGCGTTAGGGAACGTCTGGAGCAGAGGTGCACTGAATGGTTCAGTGAATGCGCCGCGGATGTGCCCGTCGAACGTGTCGAGCGGTGAAGAGTTGCCAGGGAGTGCAGCCGGTATTTACCTTGCTTGCTTGTTCCCAGCCATCATGTCCCCTAGTATCAGCGAGGAAGAAAAACATCGCTTGTCGTCCACAGAGCCGTAGGCGGCGATCACGGTCCCGCCGGTTCGTCGAGGTTCGTCGTCTTCTCCCCATTCTATCATCCTTGCTCACCAACATCATCGCATGCACCGAAAGACTTTCAAGGAAAGAAAGATCGATCTCATAACTCGTACAATGACGCTTCCCCCTTGTGTTACGCGCACACACACTTCGTATAATCAAGTTGATTGGGCAATGCGACGCTCCGAAGCAACACAAGGCCTTCCCCGATCTATTTGGCGTCGAGCATCGAAAAGCTGAAGAATATTAGCGAGGCACGTCTGAGCCCATTCGAGTACAGTCATCGGGGGTCTTTGGCGTGAGTTTCGATTGCGCACGCACGATCTCGCACGTCTTGACGGCCCCTCTAGCTATGTTGGCTTGGATATTTGGCTGGGGATGCGTCGTCTTACCTCTGTTCACCCGACTCTTACGAACGTCGTTTCAGCGGGCCAGCGGTGGCGGCGCGTTGTTCTGGCGAAGCGGTTCCAGTGAATACAAGCAGGGATATACATTCAGTCGACGAAGGGTGGTACTAACGGGTTATCATACTCTACGAAAGGTAACGCGAAGGAGAATATAGTGTCGATACACGAGTACGAAGCATGTCGTACGGCGCACAATGTCTACAAGGTCAACAAGGTCGCAATATAGATCAGTCCTGTTTGATCCCCAAACCATTGTCGCTAACTTCCGCAAATGGCCGAAAGGATCTCAAACACCTCGCTCTGTCGTTCGCGGAATGTGTTAACCTTGGATATGTTCAACGCGAGCGCATTGATGCGATTGGAAAACGCGACCGTCCTCCCTTCGACACTGTCCCTTCTGGGACGCTGCTCGCCGTCGTCGTTGCTTCCAACCTGGTCGCAGCCGACGCCCTCTTGCAGCAACCTCTTGAGGTGCTCTAAACGTGGCAGCGCCAGCACCTCACCTCTCTGTATAGCCTCGATAGCCGCCTCCGTGTCCTCTTGTCTAATCTTCTTCGCCTGCTTTCCAATGTTCCCGAGCTCGAGCATCAAGGGGCGGAGTGCCTCCGGACACTCGCTGATAGTCATTTGCAAGCCGGCCCCGCCGTCGATGGAACCGTCTGGCAGTACGGCCCTCGTGCCGACCTCGAGAATGGCGAGCGACACGGAGGCAAAGTACGCGCGAGGGGGGTCCCACTTCAAGAGTCGACCGAGCGTCGCATTGCCAGCGAGAACGTCCCCAAGGGCAGCATACAGGATCTGCCGTATCCGCTCGAGTCCGGGGGAATTGTGTGGGAACAGCACAGGGGATGGCGTCCGCGGAGGAAAGCCGGAAGCCGGCGAAGAGGCGCTGTACTTGGAGCCGCCGTACGTTGGGCTGTGCTTGGCATCGCCTGAGCCGGATGGGCCGTCGTAGGCGGGAGGAGGGACGAAGGAGGTCTTTACTTTGAGGGAGGTGCTGCTTGAGCCTGCGTCGAGCGCTGCCTGGAGGTCGCTTGCGTATCTGTCTTGGAAGGAGCGTCTCTGTGATATCTCGATCGCTACTGCGCGGAGATCGGCTGCGATGCCGGAGACTGCGGGGTTCAGCGGCTCGCTAATCGGTTGGAGACCGCATATGATGCGGGCGAGGTCGTGCTGATGTTCTGGATTCAGACCTTGTATCTTTGGGACGGTGGACGCCCAGACGCGGAGGAAGCCGAGGAAGGAAGGTGGACAATTTGTCTCGGTGAGTTCGCGGGGTGGAGCTGATTTGGAGCCTCTGGGAAGTGGGACTGATGGTGGGACGGTGGTGGAGCGGAGGGCCGCAAAATAGAGACAGAGGGCTGGACCTGGGGACACGTCAGGATTTTAATCGTGGACGAGGAAGCGAGACGTGGACACTCGCCAGCGATCATCAAGTCACCCTGTGCGCTTGCGAGGACTTCTGGCTCGAGCAATCTCTCGACCTTTGCATGGGTGAGAGAAGACTTGAGGTAGCTGTGGAAACTGTCCTGGACGTATTCTTCGGATAACTTTTGCTCGTCTGGAAGCTGCATAGTTTGAACGTGGTGATGGCAGTGGAGAGAATCTGATATTTAGGTGGTGCACGTAATGCGGTGTCTCTGCTGCTGCGCTCGCCGAGGCTGTGCTCCGGGACCACAGGACAGGTCTTCGCCTGTCCCTTTCATGACGTATTTCAATTCAGTTCTATTAGCTCGAGGATGGCCCACATCCAACCCTTTGTCTCTCCCCTCCACCACCGGCGCCAGCCATGTCCACATACATGCAAAGAACTGGCGCCAAGCTCTTCAGACAACACCTCGAACACTATGCCCCGCCAGACCCCGTCTACGAGTACTACACCGATCCAAAGGGTAAACAACGTTGCAAAAAGGCGAGCACTGCGCACACAGCAATTCCGGGTGGGCCCATTCTGATCCTTCCTTTTTTTCTTTCTGTTTCAGCGCGAAGTCCCTCCCGGGATCTCCCCTCGCGACGCCAAGATCCTCAGGACCGTCCAGCGCAGAGCCCGGCGCCTCGACAAGGGCTTCAACCTGTGCGGTTTCCGTTTCGGGTGGACGTTCATCATTGGGATCGTCCCCGGCGCTGGCGACGTCGCGTGTGCCGCGCTCAACTACGTTCTCGTGATCCGAAAGGCCCGCGAGGCGGATCTACCGCCTTGGCTCGTCGGCAGGATGCTTTTCAACAATACCGTGTCTGCCGTAGGCGGGATTGTTCCTGTCGTCGGAGATGTGGTGATTGCCGTGTACAAGGCAAACTCGAGGAATGCGATGCTCCTAGAGGAGTTCTTGCGCATCAGGGGAGAAGAGTATCTCAAGTTGCAGGTGGTAGAGAACGAGGCGAGGAGTGGCCGGACCGTCGCGAGTGCGGGCGGTGTTTCGCAAAGGGACATGGAGCAGGTCAAGCCAGGAGCAGGCATGGAGAGCGGGCAAAGCTTTTCCTCGTTGGTGTCCCAGGGGGGAAAGCGGCAAGCGAGCAGCGAGCGGGGACGATTTGTCGAGCATATGAGCGGGTGATTCGTTTGCGAGATCTCGGGATGGACGAGCTTCGACCGGACACTCTTTCCATCTTCACCGGACTGCTGTAACTGTATTCACTGTAGGACGATATCTGTTTGTGCGGAATGATATTATGGGTTCAAGATTTGTTCAACGGGAGCACTCAGTCGTACCGAGAACGGTATAAGTGAACGGCAGTCTAGCTAACTCGCTGCGCCGCAAATAATTATCAAGTCCTAGGCAACCACGCCGGTGATTCACCATGCGCCACATCTTGTTCCCTTGCCCTCCCTACACTAACCGTGGCCTTACATGAATCGACGGCCTTTCTTCGACCATTCTATCCCCCCACGGAAGACATGGCGATAAACCGTAGCATGTGCGAACACCACGTTGTACCAGGCCACGAGCCTGCCGCGAGGCACTGGAAATTGCTGTATTCCCCTTCCCATCCACCAAGTTCCAGCGTTTCGTTGACCTCGCTAACAAGAGGAATACCAGCTCGATATCCATACAACCTCCATGTCATCCCCAATACTCAGGCGAACCACTCGCCCCCGATTCACTATAGATCAAGACGACCCATCTTCCAGCATTTCATCCGGATCTCCGTTTGAAGCCCGTCCACTAGTCGACCTCACAGACAGAATCGCTCCAGACTCTGCCGTCCACATTGCTGGCGGTGCATTCGGTGACGTATTCAAGTGCCAATGCAACACGTCGGGGACTTCGTCGTTGGCATGCCATTCCTCTCTCGTATGTCTATAGCGTTACTCACTGACATTTCATGCAGGTGGCCGTGAAAACTATGAGATATTTTCCATCCGAAGATTCTGAAGGATCCCAGCGAAAATTAGAGGTCAAAAACAAGGTCGGTTCAATTTTCAATTTGCTATCTCGTTTTCCGACATTCGTGGCAGGAGTTGCGCAGAGAACTCGGTCTTTTGAAAAGACTCGAGCATTCAAACATTGTTCCACTGCTTGGCGTGACGCACGGCTTTGGACCGATGCTCGCGATAGTGTTGCCCTTTGTACCGAATGGTACCTTGCACTCTTACATCCGGACCAAGGGGCCAACGTTGACGATGGTCGAGCGACTAAATCTGGTAAGTCGTGAGATGTCTAGTTTAGATCGATTGGCAGGGGCTGATGGTCCGCAGTTACAAGGCATCGTATCCGGCCTTGAATACTGTGCGTTTTCATCCGTGCTCACTGCCTCTATTTTTTCTGATCTTCTGATTTTCGAGGTAGTACACTCGATTCCCGTCTTCCATGGGGACTTGCATAACGTATGTTTATAACCTCTCTTTCGGCGTGCACTCAACTCTCACTAGCACAATGTGCTCATCGACGAAAATCACAACCCGCAAATAAGTGATTTCGGCCTTGCGTGTACGATTGGAAGATTGCAGCCTGGGTTATCGTACTTGCAAAGGCTGTCGAGCACGAGCAACTTTGGAGCAGCAAGATGGGCAGCGCCGGAGCGACTCTCTGGGTCCAAGCCACACACGTCGAGCGACATGTACTCGTTCGGGTGCATCATGTTCGAGGTAATGGCGGGCAGATCGTTGTCGACTACCACTGAATCTCCGTGCCAGGTGTTGTACGGTGATATCCCGTGGATGGACAAGACCGATTGCCAGGTTATCGCCCTTAAGCTACTGGCACACAGGCCGCCTGCTCGTCCGACTCACTCGATGGTTGAGGATAGGTACTGGGTGCTGATGGTGAGATGTTGGGCGTGTCCCCGGCGGCGTCCCACGGCACAGGACGCAGTGGCCGTGGTGCACGCGTTCTTCTTATTAGATAATCGTAAACGCGGTTCGGAGATTAGGCTCTTGCAGGTCCACTTTTTTTTTTTCTATTATAGGCGAAACACATGGCCGACGGATAATTCACTTATATAAGTAGTATGCTCCACTTTTATCTCGGATCCAGATTCCCAATTTGTGCGTGCGTGAGCACATTACAGTCCATTCCGAAGCATCCGGAGTTTGAATCCGAGTACCTCTCGGCTGACGGACCGAGGCACACTGTCGTCGTACTTCATGGCATGGCAAAGACATGCCTGCACGACGTCTCATTTCCGACGACATCAGGTACCTGGTTGTTGGCAGAGGACATAGAACTCACACGGTCTCAAATCCACTCACTGACAGGAGTCGCAGGGTCCACTCAACGCCTTGTAAAAGCACACTAGTGGAGTCTTTGTTCATGGGAGAAGATGAATCTTACATGCTTTAGATGTAATGGCCGGCTTAGGTTTCTTTGTTTTTCGAGCTCTTTTTCTCAAGTCATGCCAGGTTTTAGAAGGCTTGGTTGAACAAAAGCCAGACATCACTCGCCGCAATGCAGCTTGCACTTAGTGATGTTGATGTTTCACGTGAATGCCTCCTGATCCCATGAACATTTATACACTGACCCTGAGCCTGTCACAAGGACTCTGACCAGCGACCAGTCCGATATCATCGCGCAGGTACGGGAGGCGACGTCCGCCCCTTCACCGTTGGCTAGCTACCTCAAGGACTTTGCGATAATCAGCGGCATCGACAGTTCAGAAGGCGGCAGCCGCTCTCACAGCCAACGCCACTCTTCTACCAGCACCCGCTATCGAGAGCCATGCTCTTCCTCCATCCTCGATCTCGTGCTAACCGAGGAAGAGAAGCAGGTTCACAAATTCAAGTCCCTCCCTCGATCGACTGGCGACAAACTCGATCCGGAGATCCATAGAGCCAATCAGGTCGTCTCCAGGGCTGAACATGCAGAGTCCAGGGTGCATGAATTGACTGCCCGTGCATCCAAGGTAGAAGTACTTGCCAAGCTCGAGGCAGCGTGTGCAAAAGCGATCAAACGGTACAAAACAGATCGACGACCTCGAGTGCGACGCAAAATGACTGCAGGCCGACATGGCGAGAAGCAGAGGATCGAAGCGGATGAAAGTGCCGCTCGTGCACACGATATGGCTAGAAAACCCTAGATGAAACTTGGGAACGTGCAGTCGAGGCAGGTTGGCAGAGAGGAAGGGCTGAGA
>JBBPJX010000360.1:0-17693 GCA_038088955.1 Neotropicomus parvogracilis
AAGCGGATGGCGGATTGGTTCGCCTCACCCTGAGTTTCGAGTTTGCTTCCCCTCTCTCCGGATCTTGCAGCCTCCCATATGCTTTCTCTATCTCTTCATCCCAACCAGCGGTTGATATCGGACCATCGCGACGCCTCTTCTCTAACTTCTCGTCGTACGCTTGGCTGCGTTGATAAGTAAGACGCTTGTGAACGGCATCATCCGGCCAGGAGACATCCATTTCGAAGGATTCATCTGCAAGGGCGGTGCGGATGCGTTTCCGTTTTCGCTGCCAACCCTTGATGAGTTTGACCTTCTCAAATGTTCTTTCCGTTTCCCAAGTGGTGTTTGAACCATCCCGACGGTGCCAGTTGCCCCACTTCACCTATGTATCGTGAACCAGAACGATGAGCAGGATCCATGCGAAATAATTATATGAGGAGACACACTTCGTATCTGTGGGTGCACACTGAGATAACGAATGGTGATCGTAATGCAGGGCACTATACCTTATACTGCCATCGAGGCGCACTTCTTCACCAACGATGGCCTTGACTGGCCATTCGCCTGCTTCGTTACAACCTTCAGCATCGCTCCACGACTCTACCGGTGTAGGAGACGGCCTCCACATCTTTTCCGAATCGTCACTCATGGGGGCGAAGCTTTGATTGTCGAGCGCAAGCGTACGCTGTTTGCCATAAGAGGTAAGGTCTCCATTGAAGTCCAGACGGCGTTTTCCGTCCTGCATAGGCGTGCTTGCAGTCCATGAAACGAGCACATACGCGTAGTCTAGCGGTCGCCGGGTGCAAGCAAACTGAACCCGAAGGGATCTAATAAAAATTGGATGCAACGAACAAAACAATGTCATCCATGAATGATCACGTGTTGACTAGCGCGTGTGCGAGTCAGCGCGTCGCGAGTCGTCCATGCTCTACGATGTTCATGCTCAAGCGGACCCCAACGACGACGGATGGACGCGTCGTGGATCGTCTCCAAGAGAGCACTCGCGTCTACAAGCCATTCAAGCCACCCACGGTCCTGGTGTCCACAGAGCGCGTTCAGCCATCCCGCAAACGCAAGCGCGTCTCGTATAAAGATTCTCAGGGGGACGAGAACGACTCTGACTCTGACGATGCACGGAAGAAGAAGAAGAAAAAGGACAAAGACAAGGATGGCACGTTCAACGAGGAAGAACTCAAGGCTGCTATCAAGACATTCCCGGTGTATAAACCGAAACCCTTTGAGATGACAACACGGAGGTTCTCGATGCCGACCATGACGAGCAAGAGTGGAGAAGTCGTACCCCTCATCCCGACTGGCGCATCCCTTGGTATACGACCCCAGGCGAAAATTATCCCCCGGCCATTGCACGACCCGATGGAGGACCATGCCATCGTGTTATATGATCCCACCGTAGATGACCGAGAGACCGACGAGGAAAAGAAGGCACGGGAGAAGGAGGAAGCCAAGGAACGCGCACTTAAAGAGGCACAGGAAAAGACAGCTGGGATGTATAACCCCCATAAGAGTCTGCGTGCCCTCTTAGGTGAAGGTAAAGATAAGAAAGAGAATATCCCTAAAGTACCTGTCGTCATCGACCCTCGTCTTTCCAAAGTCCTTCGACCACACCAAATCGAGGGTGTCAAGGTAAATTCAGATGGTTTGTTCTTCGTTGGCGCTCATGTGTGGGTTCATAGTTTTTGTACAAATGCACAACAGGAATGATGGTTGACAATCAATACGGCTGCATCATGGCCGATGAGATGGGGCTTGGAAAGACACTTCAGTGTATCGCTCTTCTTTGGACCTTAGTTAAACAGTCTCCGCACGCAGGAAAGCCGACCATCGAGAAGTGCATCATAGCGTGTCCGTCCAGTTTGGTCAAGAACTGGGCCAATGAACTAGGCATGTCGTCCCCTTTGCGTTGATCTAGCGGTATTTCCAATATCGCCGTAGCCAAGTGGTTGGGAAAAGACACGATTTCCGCATTGGCAATCGACGGCAAGGGCGGAAAGGCCGAATTGCTGGGAAAGGTTGGGAGATGGGTAGAGGCCAGCGGTCGTAACGTTACGCAGCCAGGTTCGTTTTGTCCTCTGACATGTCCACTCCTTATCAATGCATCGCCCGACCACGATCAAGTGATGATAGTGTCGTATGAAACCCTCCGGACGCTATCAGCTCACCTCGCCAACTGTAATATTGGATTATTACTCTGCGACGAGGGACACAGGCTAAAGAATTCCGGTCTGTGTTCCTTGTGTTACTCAGCACGCTTGTCAAGCGAGTTACGACTTACCGCGCGTGTTGATCTCTCCCTAGTGCAGACTCTCTCACGTTTCAGTCCCTCAACGCACTCGATGTCAAACGACGTGTTATACTAACAGGCACTCCTATCCAGGTATCGAGTTCATCCTTTCCTGGCGCGTGTATACTAGTACTAATTCTCCGATGTCTGGTATTAGAACGATCTTTCCGAATACTTCTCGCTTCTTAATTTCGCTAATCCCAACTTCCTTGGCACGCGCGAAGACTTCAGGAAAAACTTTGAGAACGCTATCATTCGGGGTCGCGATGCAAGTTCATCGGCCGAAGTGCAAGCCGAATCCGAGAGAAAGCTCAAGGAGCTCGGTGGCCTCGTGACGAAATTCATCATCCGGCGAACTAATGACCTGTTGTCAAAGTATCGTGTGTACCTTTTGTTATTCCCGAAATCTAGCCAATCCAATACTGACATGCGAACGCCTAAAGTGCCAGTCAAGTACGAACACGTTGTGTTTTGCAAACTTTCCTCCTTCCAATTATCCTTGTACCGCCTCTTTATTTCATCCCCAGAAATCAAGGCGCTGCTACGTGGCACTGATTCACAACCTCTAAAAGCTATCAACATTTTGAAGAAACTCTGTAATCATCCTGAATTACTCAACCTCCCTGACGATCTCAGAGGTTCGGAGGCACTCATTCCCGAGGGATTTGTTGGAGCGGGGGGAACGGCCACCGGTGGTAGGCACGGGGGTCGAAACCAGAGCGGAGGCGTAAGGTGTGAATGGGGAGGCAAGTTTGTCGTCTTGGAAAGGTGATTGGCCCTTCTCTGTATCTATTTTGGTCCGGATTGACGTGTTGATTGCGCTCACTGTTCTACAGGTTTCTTCATCAGATCAGGACGACTACCAATGACAAGATAGTGCTCATTAGTAATTATACCCAGACTCTCGACCTATTCGAGAAGATGTGTCGAAGTAAAAAGTACGTCATGTCAAACTCTCCAAATATCGACCTTTCTTCATATCGTGGGTTAGGTATGGATTTTTCCGTTTGGATGGGACCATGACAATCACGAAACGTCAAAAACTTGTCGATCAATTCAACGACCCGAACGGAAAGGAGTTCATCTTCTTGCTCAGCTCAAAAGCTGGTGGATGCGGTATCAATCTTATTGGGGCGAATCGGTTGATTCTGTTTGATCCCGGTATGTGCGTCCCTTTTGCGCAGACGTGCGAGTAACGAACGAGGTTGTCTTTGAGACTGGAATCCAGCTGCTGATCAGCAGGCCCTTGCCCGTGTGTGGCGTGATGGACAGAAGAAAGAATGTATGTCTAGCGTCAGGATGATTTCAAAAACCTTATGATTGACTTGTCCGCGCGCAGGCTTTGTCTACCGGTTTATTTCCACTGGGACCATCGAAGAAAAGATCTTTCAAAGACAAGCTTCCAAGCAAGCGTTGTCCTCTGCAGTGGTAGACGAGAAAGAGGATGCAGAGAGACACTTTTCGCTCGAATCCCTCCGACAGCTCTTCACCTTCAATGAGAGCACGATATGTGACACGCACGACACGTTCAAGTGTAAGCGATGCAAGAACGGGAAACAAGTCATCAAGAGTAGCGCCTTGCTGTATGGAGACGCAAGCAGGTGGGTGTTTCTCCGAGCCAAGAGGTTTAGCTGATCGACATGATTCCAGCTGGAATCACTTTACGAACGCAGAGTTGAAGGGTAATCATGATGACCTTCTTCGGGCAGAGGTCGATTTACCCGAGGTTTCCTTCGTCTTCCAGTACATTAGCCATTAGACTGTATCTCACTCTCATCTGGAGCATCGACGGACTGTACTGTACTGTTGCACAAACTGTAGCGTTTTATATTTTCAGGATACCACAGCATTCGAACTGACATTCGCATGGGATTGAAAATACTAGATCCTGGATTTGAATCAGACGTGAGGCATCTAAAGGCGTATATAAGAGGATCGGCTACACTCACGTCCCGGCATTACAATGGCCGGGCGAGTCCAGAAAGTCAGAGGTAATGGCTACGATAGAGGAACGCTTCCTTTGATACTATCGCGAACGAACCGTCGAATTGTGGGAATTGAGGCCGCCGCCGACGTACTGGTTCATATCCATTTAGAAGATATCAGGACCACAGGGGTCAACGGCAGGCTGAATCATGCAGGAGAGCATTAAAGAGATGTCACCAATCCCCGATAAACGTCGGTCGAGCGCTGAGTACTGAGTTGCCAGTTCGAAGAGCGCGAAGACGATTCAGGGAGATCAGGAGATACGCTATAAGCTTTGCCGAGGTCTTTTGTGATGGCTCCGAAGCCCTCGCCCGTCGGCCAAAACGACGCTGTCGAGCTGGTCAATTAGCAGCGCTCGCACTGGCAAGCGTTGCCCAGAGGAGGGCTTTCGTGTGAACCGAGACTAGTCATACTACGCTACGTGGCCATATAGCGCTCGAGTAAAATTCCCACGCCTGTTTGACGCCGCCCGCGATGTCGAGCAGAGCGGGAGGACTGTACGGCGGGATCCAATTCTCCTCGGGCACGACGCTCAGCTTCCCTTCTTCCTCTGCTCCTCCTGCTCCCGCTCCTCCACACCCTCAATCACAGCCCGACGACAGAAACCAGCCCCACAATGCTCCTGCACAAGCGCTCGACGTGCAACCGACCACCACCACCGTCGAGGATGGAGCTGCGATGTCAGTAGGATCTGGATCAGGGTCGGTGGCAGGAAAATCTACAGCCGGTATCTCTTCCTCTCCTGCACCTTGATGTGTACAGCCAAAATATTGACCGTGTCGCAATCATGACCGTTTCCACGCTGCTGCATCCGCCCAACCCCTCCTCGCTCTTCAACCGTTCAGGATGGTCCGCCGCGCTCGCCTTCGCACCCGTCCGCAGGACACAAGCAAAAGCGAAATCGACACCCGCAAGGTTGCCCCCCGGGGCCACGGCCGTGCCAGTCCCAGCCACTTCCGCACCTCCCCCAATTCTCGGCGCTCCCGGAAACTCCAATGCGACCGTCTCTGCCACTGCCGTCGTATTTGCTC
Organism: Neotropicomus parvogracilis; assembly: GCA_038088955.1. Lineage (NCBI taxonomy): Eukaryota > Fungi > Basidiomycota > Agaricomycetes > Boletales > Boletaceae > Neotropicomus > Neotropicomus parvogracilis. Next base: position 5,302 of record JBBPJX010000360.1, read on the forward strand.
CACCTGAACTGGTTGCTCCTGCCAACGACCAAGCGGATGTCAAGGAAGAACCTGGCCCGGGGTGGCGCAAAAAGGAGGGTTGGGGCAAGAAAGTAAAACCCCCTTCGATGGTCCTCGATGAAGACGTCAACGGGTTCAAAGCCCAACAAAAGCGCAAGGGGCCCGGTGGCACTGGTGGCGCCGGTGGTAAGAAGAAGGGCAGAAAGGTAAGTACGGGAACAAGACGGCCCCCACCATCTAATACATTGTTGTCCAGAACAAAACCATGCAGCCCGCTGTCGTTTGGGATCCCATGGAACAGTACGACCCACTGAAACCCAACGACTATAACGAATACAAGCTATGGAAGCAGCGCGACCGCATCGAACGCGCAGCAGAGCGAGCTGCCGAGAGAAAGCGCGCACGCGATGTTAGAGACAGAGGCAGTGATCAAACCGATTCAGGCAGCGAAGACGAACGCCCTCGCAAAACCGGTTGGTTGACCCTCTCAAAGTTTTCATCTCTATAACAAATTTTCAGGGAAATTTGATGACCAAACTCACTACGACCGGTGGTCTCGAGAAGATGATGATCGCCCACGTGGCATTGGGAGCGTCAATCCCCCTCCAGCTACTGTGGATCGCAATATGACTGGCGATGATGCATATCTGCGACGTCTCGCAATGTCGCAGGTAGCTGCCCCTCCCAGAGCGCCGACTCCACCAGTTCACCTAGACCGAAACATGTCTGGAGAAGAGGCGTATCAACGACGTTTAACTTTGGCTACCAGGGGCCAGCCTGCTCAAACCGTAGTCCTGCCAGTATCTCAGCCTACTACGGATGCAGATCTCGATATGGTTCCTGAAAATGCGACTGAACCACCAGCGGCCTCTATAGATCCTACAGAGACGGGGGACGAGGCTTACCAACGTCGCCTTGCTATGAGCCAGGGACTCCAACCCACTGCATCTCCGCCCATCCCGTCGCAGCCTCCGCCGTTGCCCTCCGCCGTTGCCGAGCCCCCATCTCCTCCGCGTTTGGCATACAACCCATTTGCTCCACCCACCAACGTTCCCCCTCCTCCCGCACAGGTTCCGAGCGGGTTTGAAGACAAAATGAAGGCTGCTGCCAGTATCGCTGCTCGATTGAGCGCACTCGCCGCTAATGCGGGGCCGAGCTTTGCAGGGTCGGGCGACTCTAGCGCTAACTCTCCCGCTCCACCTCCACCTACAGAGGAGGAGGGTGCTCATAAAAGGTCAGCCTTGCCAACCCTTGGAGTTTTCATGCGACTCAGCCACTCTGACCCACAGGTCTGATCCCCATAATTTTGCTGCTCGTCTGATGGCGAAATGGGGCCACAAAGAGGGCAAAGGACTGGGAGCGGACGGTTCGGGTATCGTCAATGCACTCACCGTCGAACAAGTTGCACAAACGAAGAACGGGAAAGGCAACAAGAAGGCTATAACACAAGGTCACGGCAAACAAGCGATCGGCTCCAAGATGGGAAGGATCATCAATGATAACGAAGACGCGAGAGCACGCGAGGACCGCGAGCGGTTCGGCGAACCCAGTCGGGTGGTCGTACTCACGAATATGGTCGGACCCGAGGATGTGGAGGACGGCGATCTGCGCGACGAAATTGGCACGTTTAGCTCGATTTGTACCTTTTTTTTTTTCGCAGCTGAAGCTTGTGTTGCAGGCGATGAGTGTTCGAAGAACGGTACTGTCGAGCGTGTCATCGTCCATCTTTGCTACCCACCTCCGTCAAGCCCCGAAGAGGCCGTACGCATTTTCGTCCTGTTTGCAGGTCCGTCGGGAGCGTGGAAGACCGTGCGGGAGATGGACGGAAGGTACTTTGGTGGAAGAGCTGTGCGAGCGAGATATTTCCCCGAAGCGTCGTTTCTTCGACACGATTTAGACGGTTCTCTCCCGTGAGCTTTTTTTTTTTTCATAGAAATTCTGGTTCCCTCCTCCCAAAGTGTCTATTCGTATTGCCACTACTCCTGTTTGCTTGTCTATCTTGTATCACATCCGGGTCGTAATCGCGTCGAATTGTCGGTCTGCAATAACCGAGTCGTTTCTCAGCATGGCGAAGCCCGAGTTCGTTGTCGGCCTCGACGTCGAGCGTATAAGGGAAAGGTACTCAGTGTGCGCCTGTTTCCGACCCGCGTCGCGCGTCGCATCCGAGACAAGCCGTCCACGTCCGACATAAATCGCCGTCTTCGTGATACCACGAGCACGAAAGGGCTTGCACCGACGTCCCCAGTTCCACTGCGATAACACCATCACGATCCATTGCATAAAGAAAACAGAAACCAATGATGGGAATGCGCCGGGCAATAAGACCGTACGCACTAGCGGCCTCCCAACCGTTCCAAAAAAAAAGAGGTTATTAAAGCGTCCAGTGCAAAGTTAAAGCTGACACGAAATCAAAGCGGGGGAGATGTATGTGCATGCGAGACTAGAAAAGAAGTAGATAAAGGTGACAGGAAGAGGATTCTTACTTGGCGTGGATGGACATAAATAACTAGGCTGTCACAAGATACGCCATAAATAAGAAATGGGAACTATAGATGTTTGAAGAAATTGTTGAAAGATGGCGGCAAATGGACCGTCCAATGCACATATGTGATGACAGATGGTGCGAAGTTTGCGATGGCGAACCATTTGAGTTAATTGCGAGATAGTCAGACAAATGGAGCGTGGAATGCGGCTTGATTGGCTATTGGTGCGAAGATAATGTTTCAGATAGAGATGATGGATGCCACTGGCACTTGATGAGTTGAGATGGATCGCGTGGGACTCGAGTAGATTTGGTCAGGACTGAATTGATGGTGCTTGAGCATAGCGAACTGTAGAGCAATCGTGTCATGAGAGATCTAGAAACTCTGCAAGCCGAGAGCAGTCGTAACGCTGGCGTGGTCGAAAAAAAAAGGTCGAACGAACTTCGATGGACAACGTGGTAGTGAAAGCGCGACCAGCAGCAAAGAAACGGAATTAAGAACGAGAAGGCGGCGACCGTCCACACTGAAAGCTGCAGCGAGCGAGATAGACGCAGATGAGTTCAAATCAGTACGCAGCCATGCGGGCGGCATCGAACGTTTCGGCGCGTGCAATGGGGGTTCTGGCTAGTCTTTTCACCTTCGACGAAACACCCTTGTTCGGTGGAGGACACGGGCTATCGCCGATATCAGTATCTTCGTCATCGGTCGCAGCGACGTTGCCGAACTCCGCAAGAGTCGAGAGCCCGTTGCGACGAGTACGAGCGGCATTTGCTGCAGCGAACAATTGAGAGCTGCCAGGAGCAGTGTTGCGTTTGGACTGCTGTTGGGTCACGGCAGAGACTTTGGAACCCAAATCCCCATAAGCGTAGGACTTTGTGCGGCCAAATTTGGCTTTCCGGAACTGATCCAGGTCTTCGCGGCGGGACAACGCATGACTTGGGTCGTCCATAGTTACGTAGCCCTGTGGCTGGCAGCGCCTCGCAGAATGTTTGTAGTACCCACAGTATCCCCCTTCTAGTATGTACACCTCCGGGTAGTGGATCTTCGGGTATACATGGTTGTTCATGGCGCGATCTTTAGAGCGTAGATGCTTAGCACTATTGCGCGTGTCAACTTGGCACAACGTGGTACAGAAATCACCTTACATCGTCGGAGCTCTTTTGACACTGAATTCACAGTGGAAAATCAGGACTGTCTTCCTCGAGGTGTCACCGCTGACACATGGTTTGGGTTGGCTTTGGGCAAGAAGAAATTCTTCTATTCCAGCCGTGGTATTGACGTTGATCGCGCCAGGGACGTGGCCGCCATTAAATTCGTACTCGAAGCGGCAATCAATGACATGGTATTGAGCGATCTGAGCATTGTATGCGCCGTCCAGCAGCGCATCAAGCTACAATAACGTGACTCAGAACTGCGCACCACAATCGCAATCAGTGACTCACAGTCCTGGGGTCGATTCTCATCAGACCGTCCTCGCGAACACGATGACAGGGAAGAATCTTGCCCAAGGATTCGTTGTCGCCAAAACCCGCAAGCATAAATTTCGAAGAGGGACTCTCGTAAACGTCCTTGTTCACTTTAGGGCTAGCACCGGTGAGAGGCCGGAAGTCTTCTGTTCCATCGCGACGGCGAATGGTCTTGGTCTGCTGGCGTTTCATGTACGCCTGAGCAGGGGACGACATGTCGGGCCCATCGAAAGACTCGTCGGACATGTCGACACCAGAGGGCGGATGCATTGCAGAAACGACACGACGAGAAGAGCTTAACTTGGGAGCAACAAGGCCGTGCGAAGGTGATTCTTCGGACTCCATTACAGGATACGCGGAAGAAGCACCACCCTCTGCAGGATGTACCACGGCGGAGAAAATAGGTCGACGGGGACGCTTGTTCATATTCGAAGGGACACCGAGACCCTGTAATGCTGGCTTACTAAAGTGAGACAGTAAGGGTCCGCTAGCCAAGCGTTCGAGTTTGTACTGAGACGGTGACGAAGGGGGAGGAGAGGAGGGATCATCTTGTTCGACACGGCTAACGGCGTCGGGGGACAATGAGCGTCTCTTCTTGGGTTGGCCAGCGCCAGCGCCGGGTGTCTCCAATTGGGCCGCAGATATAGTACTATGAAACATGTTGAATCCAGTGATCGTTGGGGCAGAAGACAATGGAGGCGAGCTCAAAAAATCTTCATTGCGAACAACTGGAGCAGGGTCTACATCCATTGCATCCTCCGAAGGAAAGCAAATGGTATCGGCAGGCTAGTAAGACGAGTGAGATCTTGAATAGCGACACGAGTTGGGATCCATGAGCACTTACGGGTGCGAATATGTTTTCGTCAGATGGTTCGCGTCCCAGTGTTTTGGTGGAAAGCCATTCGGCAGGTAAACCAGTACGTTGAATGCGCTTGGAGCCAGACTGAGTGCCGGACCTAGGTAACGAATCGTCCGAAATGTTATTGTTGCTCAGGTCTTGCCCAAACATGCGTGCACCACTCGTATAAGCGCGGGGTCGGGTCGCAGGCTTACTAAACTGCACGGGCTCCTTGCGCACAGGCATAGGAGAAATATCCATTGCATCATCTTGGCTGGCGTCACGAGTGATATTTACGTATTCATGCGAAGGGGAGCTGAGGGACATGGTGGAGGCGAACGAAAGTTCAAGGTCCGAGGAGAGAAAGTCGTCGAGATCATCACGGGGCTTGATATGTTGTGTACGTTTACGGATTGGTGCAAGAGGCGCGCTGAGATAGTGAGAAGAAGCCGACGAAAGAGTCGAAAAGAAATTCATGGCTTGAGGCCTCAAGGAGTAATCGCGATATCTCTTGCGCCTCTTGTCCAGATAGTGGTCTGCAAGAAGTGTCATGAAGGCGAATGGATTGGGGGTCGTGCAAGGCAAGTTCAATGCGTAAGGGGGGAGGAAGCGGTACAGTCAGTGACCGTTGGGGTGGGAAGGGACGAAGTGGAGCACGTATGGAATAAATACCCACTGAAATACAGTCCGAAAGAGCTTTGATACGGCCAGAAGCTATAGAAGAGGATTAGTACTGTGATACCGGAGAAAGTTGACAGAGAAGTGTGGACGATGTGTGGAACGTTGGTTGAAAGACCATTGTCCGCCAAAGCGGGTAGAACACGGGCGCCAGGCGCGTGGCTCGCTTGTGGTGCAAGGGGCGTCTCAGAAGGATATGTGAGGGGGGGATTACCTTGGACGTAATGAATGAATTCGCGGAGGAGGCCGCGCCTGGATATGTGGAGGTCAGCGGGGACTTTTGTAGCAAATTGAGGTGGACTTGAAGGACTCTCACGGCAATTCGAACAGGAAACAGAAAAGGTAAGCAAAGTTTGTATGTGGGTCCCTTGGACGTCATGGCCGTGTGAGCGACGCGAAATCTCAGGATGGCTCTCCACTCACCGCTCGAACCTAGAAAACAAGAACAAGAACAAGAAATGAGACCGGGTCACTCACCAAGACCGTGCTCGCAAGTGTTCAAAGTCAAAAAGGCTCAAGTTGTTTGGTTCAGGTTGTCCGTCACGTGCTTTTCGACATATCGCTGGACAATAGACGTGGGTCGTCATAGCACTCGGTCCGACCGTGCTCAATCTAATACAGGTACGGTACTACATGTTCGTTTCACACCATCGCACGCCTCTTGGCCAGCGAGGAGCGTGGGTCGTGCATGTCCACTTCAGACCACCTTGCATGTGCATCAGCGAGCGAACGTCGCGTCATAACCAGAGTGAGCCGACGCACGGAACGAACACCTCCTGCAATCTCTCGTGATGAATTTCCGGGTATTTCTCCTCGACGATCTTCATGATCGAGTTGAAGACGATCTGCAGCGCCATGAGTCCCCCCAGCGCGATGCGCGCGCTCCTCGGACTCACCTCATATCCCGCAACATTCAGGTGCAGGCCATCGTGAAGGAACCGCGCGCAGGCCCGCTCATCGCGTCCAGCGGCTTGCCAGATCTCCGACCATACGTCTGCCACAGGCACACCCATCTGCTCCCCGACTTCCTTCGCGGCCTCCGCATATAACCTCGTCGCCTCAAAACTGCGGTCGGTCCGATCGTGCGTGTTCACCGGTGGTGGCGTTATCAGAATGATCCGGGTATTAGGCGAGTAGTGCGCCGACGTCGGGCATTTCACCATGTCTATGAGGTGAATTAGGTTGGCCTTGTAGCGGTCTCGCGGGACATGCTGTGGACTCGGAGGTGGGGCAGCATCGTTGGCGCCAAACCAGATGGTCAGTAACTGCACCCTGGGTGCGTGATGCTGCTCGTGCTGCTGCGCCAGGACCTATGAAACATTCGTGTCACGGTTACTGCGTTACCCTTGTCGATTTTACCTGTTCAAAGACTGGAATGGCCCAGTCTGACTGATAACCGCCAAGGCCACGACAGATCACGTCCAACTTGCGAACATAGACAACTAGACGCAGCTTCATCAGACGGCCGACATCTACACCAGAGCGAACGCACGCGCTAGTTGTTGAGCGATCCCAGACGGGCTCCATCCCCTCTGGGTGAGTGAGTCTCCAAAAAGCAAAATCACATCTTGTGTGTATGCTGCCATGTCGTATCTATCAAAACAAAATCAGTGACCGCTCGCCGTGGGAGCTTGGAAAAGGCGGGGTAAACGAATAGAAGGTATACGTTCTAGCGGGAGAGGTTCTAAACTTGACCCAGTTGCCAGTAGTGCAACTAGGCTAGTACCATGATATCGCTCGATTAGTGTCGGTGCGGAAATCGGATGTCTCACCACACAATGACCACGACCAGACCGATACCGTTACGCGTGTCGAATAAAAGGGCGTACGTGTGGGACGTCGACGGTGAGAGAAAGAAAGTCCCTTTCACGTTCCATCGTCCCTCTGACCGCTATCAGACATTGCAACGTTGCGTTCACATCACCACATCTGCGGCATCTTGACCGGGACGCTTCCCCATCTGTCCCAGCAAAATGTTTTCCTGGGCGTCCCGCTTTTGCTAATGCCCGAGGAAACCGTCCTCCTCGTCGACAAGGGTATGTCATGTCGTCCACCGCGATGCTGATCGTGCCTGATTTGTATCATAGGTCTCGCGGTGTTAGTAGACGACCAGACCGCCCACCATGATCCGAACGCAGCCGAGCTGCAAAGGTGGGACTCCGATCGTCTCCGTAGAATCGAAGAGCAGGTTGCTTTGGCGGAGGAACACGAAGCCAGGGAGTTCCTCAATCCAGATCGCGCCATGTCGGAGATTGCCATCCTGAAACGCAAGGAGAGAAAGGAGAGAAAGGCGCGCGGTAAAACCAATTCTCCCGAGTCCAATGAGATAGTCTCCACACCCTTCACCCCCGAGTCCGTCCCTGACCCTGTGGAGTCGTCACAGGCCACAGCATCTCATAGATCTGGTGTGATTGCAGCGCGGTGTTCGACCACATCGTATACGGTACATGTCCCTGGGACGTCCTCCGCCTTTGAGTGGTATGCCCCGTCTGCCCATTCGTTTGCCACTCTCGCAGCTGCACGCGATGCTGGCATTTGGGATTATCCTGAAACACCAATCCAACGTGCTCGATGCGCCGTCTTCCAAGATTTGTGGGAACAAGGTTATTTTATGGGAGGCGGAATCAAATTCGGTGGGGAGTACTTGGTATATCCTGGTATGTTTGCTCCTCCGCATAATTTCTGTCCGCCATCATCCCACGTATCGTTCCCATCTTTCGTTTGAGATGTCCTAATCGGCTTTTGTCGCGACATCATTCAGGGGACCCACTGCGATATCATTCCCACTTTGTCGCGTCCGTGATCGAGTCTCCCAAATCCCCCCTTCGGCCGATGGAAATCGTTGCCCACGGTCGACTAGGAACTGGCACGAAGAAGGCCCACTTGTTATGCGAGTGGGACGAGGACAGGCACGCCGTAACGTATTATTCGATCGAGTGGGCGGGATTTGGGTGAGACCCGTCCTCCCCGCAGGCACCTTACCAGGTCTGTAATCCCTCTCACGCCGTAACCGTCAGCAAACGGCGTTACATTGCATACTCATTAGCAGATGATCGAGGGTATACCAAAAGCTCCTAAGATCCACATGAAGAATTAGGCCGAGCCGTCTACTTGAGATTATGGGACGATCGGTGGTTCACTAGTCCCGCTTCCGTCGGTCTGACTTTCGGACAGCCTTTCTCTCGACTGGTCGTCCCGGATTAAGCACCTGTTGATGTTGCATCCTCGTGCCAGGTGGGACCCTATGCAGCTCGATTCCTGTACCTTCTTCAGCCCATTCGGACGAGTTGCTGGGTACTCTATTATGGCGGGGTTCACCGCTCCCAATGCTGAGGATCCGAACAAGCAAGTCATTAAGCCATATCACCGTGGCAAATATTGGGAGCCGAATCGGGATTAGTGGCGAGGGATAGCGCACTATACCGCTCTTTTCCGAAGAAAGCTGTGGGTTGAACGGATCTTGAGGAACGGGCCGGGCGTGCATGGCCATAATAATATACTGCAATGGAAGCTCAGCTCTGCCACGCACCAAGACGACATCGAGATGCCGTGCACGCACCGCAGGGAATAGCAGTGCGAAGAGGGCGGCGTTGGCGAGGCTACTTCCCCATGTGCAGAGAGCGGCGGAAGGAAAACCGAACGCGAAAAAGTACGACCATCGTTCTTCGAGATATCTCACCCTCCTCGAAAGAGAGAGGCCGCGGGCGATCCAGATGAACCTGTACACCGACACGTCAACGAGTTTACCGTTTTTCGACGCACTATTGCAGCTCACTCGAAACAGTAATACCTGCACGAGCGAGCAATGAGTCCCGCTAGCGCCAGTGTGAACGACGTCGGACTCACGCGTCGACCCAGCACATGAAAACAAAGCTTAACAACGGACCCCCATACGGGATTGCACTGAGAGCGAAAGACACGACGACGGACGTGAGAACCATGACTGCTCGGTACGCAGACGTTGCTAGCATGGTTAGCATTCCTGTATACGTTACTGGCTGCTGTTGTGCTGCACGACTCCCATGCTGCAACACAAACGTGCGTTTGGCGATAATGTTGCACCACGAACTCTGCAAGGACGGGGGGTGGTGCCATGTCAGAGCGGCTTATCATACGCGAAATGTGGGAACCTGGTGCGGACATTGAGATAGAAGGAGGCGCCGACGACGGGGAGTAGCCACAGGACTCTGTAAAACCAGCCCACGTTTCTGTGGAGCCAGCTTGGGTTGTCGTGTACGAGCGGCTGAAGTATTAAATCAAAGGTGTATATTGAGGTCAGAGAGAGCATGTTGAGAAGAAGAGACTTGAGAATGTTGGACCGGATCTCAGGGTCGCTGCGAGGGGGGGTGGGACGACGAGACAGGGAGAAGAAGGAACGGTGTACCTTGACGCTGTCCTGACGACAATGTCCCATCTGAACGCGTCGAACAGGCCGCGGAGAATCCACTTGGTCTCGAGCCAGAGTGTTTCGTGGAGAGAGAGGAAGACGGGGTAGGCCGCACGAGAACTCGAGTGGTGTTCGCGGGGTCGTTGCGTTGACATGGAACTGTTTGTTGCTGCAGGAGCACGAGTGGCGCGTTGTGTGACTTGGACGCGAACCCAACCGGTTGTGCTCGGCAGCTGATCTTGTCTTGGCGGTTCCCCGCGTAGTAGGCCCCTAGACAATCCATTATCACGCGGCCAAAAAAAAGTTCCACGTCCCCGAGCGTGTACCATTCAAACACCACGATGTCGAACAGAATCGTGTCCTCAGAGACCCTCCAGCGCATGTCCTATGATGTGTTCCTCCGTCCCCATCAGCTATTGTTGGTGTATGTGCCACTGATTCTCACGAGCACTAGTACTCAATGTCCGACGAACGGCAGCACGTCCCTTTACAACACTAGGCCATCTGGACGAAATGAAGAACTATGATGTGTTCGGTCGCGGGGAAACCTTCTTCATATAATAAGAAAACAGTACAGGACAGATACCGAATAAGTCGCAGAGAATAATAAACACGGCGAGACAGACGAGCATATCGAGGGATCGCAAGCGTACAACACTGAAATGCCAACCTAAAGAGAATAGGAGGAGAGACAACCCTTGTTTGACTTCACTTCTCTTTACGTCGAGGTCTTGGCGGACCTCTTGGGCGCAATTTTCTTACCGGCAGCGGCTTTCGCGGTCCTTGGTGCCTTCCTAGCCGCTGAGGCTTTCGCCTTGGTGGGAGCGCTCGTGCCAGTAACAGCCTACGGATCGTCGGATTCAGGCGCATAGTATGAAGGACCAATGTTACAAACCTTCTTGGCGGCCCCTCGCTTCGAGGGAGCAGTCGTCTTCTTGGTGGTGGGTGCGGTCCTCTTACCAGCAAGGACCTTCTTTGGAGCTTTGGCGACGGCAGCCTTGGTTGCAACGTTCTTCGATGGTCTGGCAGCCTCGACCCTCTTTTCGGCAGCTCTCTTAGCAGCCGGGGCCTTGGCAGCGGTAACGGTCTTCGTTTTCACTGCGACCTTCTTAGCAGTCATCGTCTTCGCGGTAGACGCCTTCGTCGAGGCAGTCTTCACAGGCCGAGCTTTTGTCACCGACCTTGGTGCAGCAACTTTAGCAGGCTTGTTCTGAAAGTATGACATCAGTGGGAGGGTCACGTGGTATGTAAGTGCACGGACCTCCTTCGATGCCGACGTATCTACGGCTCTGGCATTCTTAGGAGGTAACTTGACTTTGCCCGCGGGACCTACGACAAGCCCTGTTAGATACACGTACGCGGCCGAGGAGATGTGACTACCTTTGGGTAGCACAAAGATACCCTTCTCGGCACCGGTGGCAATGGCTCGAGCCAACTGCGTGTTTTGAGCATTACCGATCTGGAGATTGTATTGCTCCTCGACATATCTGAGGTATCACTCAGCAAGCAAATCACTCTAATATTTGTTGTGAATATGCACTTCTTGATGTGGGGACGGGACACTCCTTGACGTGAGTCATCCGGGCTCGCTGCGATGCACTCCTATTTTGGGTCAAGTGGAGTCAGGAGGCAAAATCGTCACTACGATGCCGGTCCAGAGCGAGTAGGTGGCACGCTGGCGTCTTGGACCATCGTCCACGGTCAGCCGCATATAAAAGGGGGAGGTGGGACACGGTGTCCCCTCCGCCCTGCCTTTTCGGGTGGACGGTGCACACGAGTTCATATGCGACGACCGGTGGCGATTTTGTACCAAAGGAAAATCGGACGATGTGTTCCAAGTACCGGGAAGACGGTATACTAACCTTGATCATCTCAATCCAGCTTGGATGAGTAGCGACAGGCCGGGCGGCTGCCTTCCTGGTCTTTGCAGCAGAAGATGATTTCTTTGTGGACATCTTGAAAGATAGGAAACGCGGTGGACGATTCTTCTTGCTATTCCTGCCGAATGTCGGGTGTCTAGTTGGATGAGGGGCCGGCGAAGGGGTCCTGGTAGAGATACTGGAGGTTGAAGGGAGAGAAGTGTTAAAACTCCGAGGTGCATTGGGCAATCAACAAAACTCAATTCGCGGACGTCACGTGAGTAGGTTATTTGAGATATGGGTGACGCGCTTGCTTACTGCCCGACAAGCAAGCTCTGACCTCCTTGGTGTGTATGGAGATGAGTTTTGGGCTCGAGCGGGGTGTTATGTCCCAGAAAGAACGGAAAACGCGGCCGGGAACGGTGAATACGCACACTACGAATGTTACGCTGAAGCCGCATACGAAACGTAATGAATGATCACAAAACTCTGTCGGTAGTCTCACACGTCTGCCTTTGTTTGATTGGAGGCTTTGAAACTGTGGACTTCCGTTGGTTACTCGTTTTTTGAGAGGTCGAAAGATTCGGTGTATTCGGGGGCAAGCAAACGGACGCGCGACGCGTCCAAAAAAGGAACGCGTCTTGCGCCGACCGCATATGGGCCAATCTCAGATCGACGTCG
>JBBPJX010000361.1:0-17667 GCA_038088955.1 Neotropicomus parvogracilis
TCCTCCGATGTTGATGAACCATCGAGCCACTCGGATAGCGAAAGTGGCGAGTACAGTGTAGGTGGTGAGTATTTCGATGATTCCGAGTCAGATTGGTGATTGCGGTCAGAGCTACTCTCTTCGAATGGAATCTCTTGGCAGATTGAGATTATAAGTGGCACGTAGAAGGTCTTTACCATGTATTCCAGAATCGGAATAGCCTCTCCACTGAAGTGTCGTGGAAGCACCACCGGGGTGTCCTCTCTGCATGAACGGCACGCTGAGTGATGCACAGGTTCCAAGACGAAAGTAGACGTACAACGCAGACAGTTGGGCATGAGCATCAAGTATGGCGTCCCGGACGAGAACAATGAGGAAGGATTCTCTTTGGATATGGGGTATCTGTCGCGTCTTCTGCTTCGATTACCGCTTGGATCCTTGCACGGTCAACTAGAGCAGTATTGAGCACCACCCGTAGTCGTTTTTCCGTCTCTTCATCCATGATCTAATCTATATTGTCCCAGAGATCATCGTATAACTCTCGAATTTGATCGAGCAGATCGACCTTGCACTCGCTTGTGAATGGGACCGGACCCTTGTAAGATATAAAATGAATGGTTTGGACTTGGAGAGTCATCGGACTCACTGATTTCAACCACCTAGGTAATTTCAACGCGCTCTTGAGAGAGTCGACGAACAGCGAGACGGAAGGTAGCCACAGAGATGCGTCTTCGCAGGCCTCGTGAATACATCTTTCTTGACAAGCTCAAAATACGTTGCCATCGACGCCCGGGAGGAGAATGCATACAGCACGTAAAGGAGTCGACGGGCCGTGAAAATCAGACTGTACAAGTTTGAAAACTGAGGTGCTTGGCGTGGAATATCCAGTGAACTTTGCGAGACTAAAACAAGTAAGGGTTCAATTCGGTGCAACATACACAACTTGTGACCACGGTGGTGACTTACAGTTCAAGTTTCGTAGGATCGAGGCCGTGGGAAATTTTAATATTTCATGACACGAGGTGAATGACAACACAACAACGACAACGTGATGCAACACCACCACAACGACATCGGTTGGTCCATGGCCAGCGCCACGATGTTACAAAGACGGCGAGGATGAGGCCGACGCCAACACGCCAGTGGCCAGTGCCACCGCACAACGAAGTCCGAATCTGGATTTGCTGATGAACACTTCATGCATTAGTGTGCCTCCGTGGTCGAGACGAGCATGAATTTACCTATGACTCTCATGACTGCATTGCTCTAGTTTCTGGGGGCTGGAAGGATACGGGGCACTATAGCTCGTCGCGTATTGTCTGCACTGTACATACATGATAGAACACTATCTATTTTTTTTTCTGATACGTGTTGTATCGTGTCATATCTGTTTCTCGTCCTCGTCGATATGACACGACAGTGACGTTCTCCTATATATCTGTTGTCATTGCATGTATCTGGCAATATCGTCTTTCAGCACATTTTGTGATGCTGATTGAGATCAGCTTGGCGCATAGCCGTAGCGTAGCCATATTAAGAAATTCAGTTTTCGGGCCAGAAGAGCTGGCAAGCTGTCCAATACAGAGGACAGGTGACAGTCCCCGGCCACTTCTCTTTGTCCGCTATCTTGACATCGGTGAGCACAAAAAGACCGCAACCTGCAAAGACTCGCCAGCTTGAAGATCAACGCATTTCTGCAGTACGCGTCGCCACCGTCCCCATTACGACAATCACCGAGGTAGTCACGAGCGAGTACCGCATTCGGGTTCGGTACTCAGATCTCAACGTAAGATGAGATGAGTCCCATGAGGACGTATACATAGCCGCGAAACTACGCCGACCTGCCTAGGCATAAAGACATGGCGCGTCGTGCTCGTCCTCAAACATCGTATCGGGCCTCTTATCGTATCGTATCATGAACCGAAACGTCACTCATTATGTCCACACTGCCTCTATTCTCAGAATCGTTCGCATGTGTCAGAGTCGGTTTCCTTTCTTTCAGTCGCGCTGCTGCAGTCGTTCATTAGAATTACTCCATAGCGGCTGGACCCGTCGTCATTTTGTACGATCACAGTAAGCACACGTTTCAGTGACCTCTATCTTGTCGCTGATCCACGTACAGTTATCACGTTCGTTCAAGAGGTAGGTACCCGCGCTATGGCTGTCTTGTATGGACTAAGCGAATTGGTTAGGTTGAACACGTATGGGTAAGTATTTGCCTTGGTGTTTTTCTCAACCCCATTGTAATTTCTCTTCTGGTAGTGTCATCCTTTTCGCCTCGGATCCCTTAATTACGTGCTTGTATGTCATCCCACCTTGCATTCGTATCCTTTCGAAGGAATATGTGTTTCGTCCAGATCCGTTACATCGGTGATGCACTTGCTATGTGAGTTTCTCAACATTCCGTTCACAATAACTCACTGGCACTCCAACTTGTGTAGCTTGAATATGATCGGTAAAGGATGCTCATCGTAAGCGACGCCCTACTGAGCCTTCTGTAGCTTTCCATGGGGGATTCCAGTCTCAACAAGTACGTCGCCTTTAATACATTCAGTCATACATTTTCTGTGTTGATGACATGACAGCTGTACGTCTCCGTTTCTCCTGCCATCCAAAACAAATTCATAGATACATTGATGACTCCCCACAGCTGTGAGTAAATTCGATGATGTATTCCGTGCTATTCTTCTAATTTTTTCGAAGGCAAAACTAACTTCTTTGTCTCGTCGTGGTTGGGTATTCTTGTATCGCTCCTTATCCAGCGTGTGTATCATGTCTCTGTGGTTTTTTTTATCGCTGACCCATTTCAAGTGACACTTCAAGCCCGATTATACGTCTTGTATCAAGAATCAAAGAAAATCCTTTCTATCATGATCTTCTGTTATGTGTGTGAAATTGCGGCGATGTTTACGATGTTTGCTTTGATTGACGTGGACGCACAAAGTACGCTGTTTCCTGTTGTTTATTCACCTGATAGGCTAATTGTTTGGCGATCATAGTCACAAATGAGGTAATGCCGAAGCTATATATCTGTGCCGACATACATGGACCATCGTTTTATCGAACGTACGTCATCTGGTTGCCTGTCATCATATACGACGGTATCCTGTGTCTACTCGCCATATGGCGTGGCATTAGGAGCTGGATGTCAGGGTACCACGCTAGAAGGACAGACGGGATTTATATTGCAGAAGTCATTGTCAAGCATAACGCGAACTATTTCTTGTGGTATGTATGTCCACCTTGATATGGCTCCAGCAAGATGGGAGGTGACCTTACGTTTTCTCATGATAGGATGTCATTGGCGTGTATCTCGTGCGTCCTTATTTCCCATATTTTGGGAGTATGTGTTGCATTCTCTTGTTCTCCAAGGAACATTCTCCTGACCATTCCACACTAGCGTCTATGGGCGCAAGTCGCCGAGGACTTCCCAGCGCCGATGGGAGTTGTGATCGGATGTCGATTGATTCTCAATCTGCGATCTTCCCTCGTACCAGACATCGAGAAGGAAGAGGATTTTATCCGGGATGATGCACCATGGCAAGTCCTTCGCCCGCTTTGAAGCCCATGATCGGTTCATGCACTTGCAGTGTCAGTCATGTCCTTCTATGCTACTTTCACGCTCTGCACACGTTCCTTCTTCTTGATGTCGTTATGTCCAGGTTACGCCCCCACACGTTCTCTTCGGTCCAAGTTCTGTATTTATTTCACATTCATTATTCCTCATGATTTTGTCGCTTCCATGTGTTGGAGATACAGATTTACCACGTACTCTTCCTACGTCTCTTTCCCAATTTGCTATATACGGACATTCGTTTACCCGCGCGACGTGACTTTTCCTCTAGTCTCTCATTCACCACCGGCGGACTTAACTGTCTCTTCCATAGCTCACTCAGCCAACCGTTCAGTCATGTTCTCTCACACCGTGGACACTTGTACCATCTCGTTCAAAGCATACACACGCGAAGGAATTCTATTACCACATCTGTATTTTAGAGCATCTCCCGCCGTCACACACCGCTACATGGAATTAAAGAACACAGAGGTGACGCACTTCCTGTGAGGCCGTGGCGAATAGCCAACGGGGATTGGATGTAGACCATTTCCGGCATAAGGCTGGAGATATGGTAGCTTTGCCTCGCTGGTGCTTCGTTCGATTCCAATGATGTTTGCATGCTCGCATACGATGGGCTGAGATTGAATGGTGAATTATATGAATTGACTTGAAGTAGGAACTGGGTGTAAGGTCGACGATCGCGAGATCACTGAAAGTGTAGACAGGACGGTCGTCCGGACACAGGCAGGGGTTGACAAAATTGCATAAATCACGTGTTGATCAATCTCAGATATGATCAATCTCCCCCAACTCAAGCAGGATATCCGCTATGTACATCTAGATATACATCAGGAATCGGCGCTCTACCACCGCGCGCTTGTACAGATTTATTTCTCTCCATCAGATTTTTACTTCAACTTTCGAGGTGGAAATTTCACCTTTCCCTCACCTTCCAATTTCGCTCTTTGTTCGTCGATCTTCCATCCTTCTACCCGGTCTTCGTCGCCAAGAAGTGATGCGATTAGTTTGTCCCTCACTTCTTCAAACTTCCTTTCCAAGGTGCCAGCATTGTTACCCGCAAGTCGACAGAGAATCGTGGCGTAGTGCCACGCTCCCAAGGGTGTAGAAATGTCTATTTTCTCTACCAGTCGCTCGAAAAGATAGACGAACTGCGGGATATATTAAGTAACACCATCGGAACACGCACTAGCAGCAGACGGGATACGCACATTGTCGTCGCGAAGGATAGCAACTGGCAAAACCACAATCGGGCCGTCGGTTTGGACGCCATACACTGGAAAATTCGTGATCCCGATGGCCTGCAGAAATTTGACGGATGCTGTGAGGTACATCCTTAGCTGATTCGTGCCTTTCATTGCACCATCAGACGTCCTCTTGTTCTCTACCGTCAGGATAGGCAACTCAAGACGCGCGGAATCTGCGAGTCGGACACGGTGAACCTTGTCAGCCAACTTGTCGATGGATTCCACTGAGCCAACATTTTCTTCGTCGGATGGCTGCGTACTGGTAGAAGTGGGGATAGAAGATAATAGCATGTCGTAACGAGCTCCACCTGTTTCCGTTGGAGCACCGAAAGAAGAATCGGGGACAGCCAACGAATTGGACGTCTTAGTAGATGTTCCATCATGATCCTTGTGGGCTCTGGGTGCGCGCGCTGAAGCCGTAGCGTCCTTTCCTTTGGCACCATCACGCTTTTTGGCGGGGGAATCGACAAGCTGGAGATGGCGGACAACTTTCGACGATACGTTTGGAAGGTCGACCAGTAACCGCCCAAATGCATCACATCGTCCGGTTGACGGAAATTGGCCGAGCCTGGAAATCATCAGGGCCTCCGTTTCCTTATCAGTCTCTTGTGTCCAGTGAAACCATTGAGAAGAGACATGTATAATATTCCCAGCCTCTTGAATATCTGTTGATGGACAACAGCCACGGTTTTGTAACCAGCTGACGAGATCCGTGGCTGTACTGTTGATTAGACGCAACATTGTCCTCTGAAGCTCCACTCGGCCGATCTTCTTCAGGTTGTCGCTCTTCGGAAAATGAAGTGTAGCTTCCAAGCTGTACAACCATCAAACAGAGACATAATAGTGTCATCGAAGACATACGTTGGACGGGAGTGTGGATCTTCGAGATGTCCAACTAATGGCTCGCCAGCAGACTTGTCTTGGTACCGTTGTCCAACGAGACGTATGAAAAAATCGAACAATAACCGGTCGTGGTCATGCCGCCAATTCACCTCACTAATATTCTCCTCCAACTTTGTCTTTTCGCGAGACCTCCGAGATGCCTGAAAAATGGCAGAAAAGCTTTGTTCCAGAATTTGCAAATCGACTGGAAACTCCTTCACGGGGATGCATTTGACTGCACCAGGTCGCGTCTTCAGTATGGATACATCCTTCAGAAGTTCTTCCACACATGGTTCAACAGATGGATCGACGGAAGGGAGATCCTCCTAGAAACGACGGTGAGACAACTTGGGAGAAATCGTGTGATATTGGAACACGAACCTTAGCTTTCCATGTTTCCGGCCAGATGAAACACGTCGTTGCGCTGTACTCCTCCCGGAAGCTTAAATCGAACGCAATCGACTGTGGTATCACCCGACGATCGAACATCCAACGGAAAACTCGATGATCATTCTTCTCAGTGGTCTCAGCAAATCTGTATGACCAGTGATCAAATGTTGTCAAATTATGATAATGTACTTACTCGGAACATGATAGCCTTGAACAAAACGTTGGAACATCGTCTCCGCATCCATGCGGTTCTCGGACCTCTCTACACAAGTAGTCAATGAAAAAGTATTCGCCAGGGATTCTCACGACTCACGGAATTTGCAGGCTTCCTTCCTTTGATGCAAACGACGATTGTGACGTTGGATAACTTTCAAATCAAATCATAAATCACGCTCGTCTGCAAGGAACACAGACTCGCTTACGATCTTTGTGTAGTTGTCGATGGTTGGGGAGGCGGCATCGAAGTACCAGAACCAGACCTACAGAGTGCGACAGTCAGACGGTGCGGGACACATCAGAATGGGGAAAAGGTACGAGCTGATGTTTTCTGGTTTCTTGCGCCGAGGTGGCATCCTGGCCCTATGTTCAAATTAATGGCCAGGAGGCGACTGTATGGAAATACCCACTCTTCCGACTCTGAATAACTCTGGCTTTTAACCCACCGGCTAACCATATCCCTGCTTCCATTGTCAGCCCTTTCAAGACCAGGGTCCCCCTTATCGATATCCGTATCGATTCGCCACGAGAGCGGCGAACACGATTGTGTCTCGCTCATAACTCCGCTCACAGAGTCCCTGACCGAGTCATGCACAGCAACGATGTACCGTTCTAGGCTGCATAGTAACCGACAGATCACAACAGCCGCCGATGGCAAGGACAAATCGAGCACCATTGGGGCCACTATCTCTCCAAGATGCACCTGCGGCTGCATGCGACGATATCGGTTATCAATCAAGAGCAACGGAAATGATGTAAATTTTTCTTACAAGAACACGATCCGAAGGCAGCTCATCTTCATCATCGAGCCATCCTACGAATATTCTGATCGCCGTTCGGTACTTTGAGAATGACAGCCCAACAAGCGGTTCCTTGATGTGCCACACCCGTCGCTGATAAAGCAAACTAGACATTGATACCGAAAGTTGTTCCTCGTTGGCCATGCACAGAATTGGTATGTGGCATCTTGACGGCGGAGTCGTGGACGGGGAATATGCACCGAAATACCCCTCGAACTGTGTGGATAGAAAACGTTGCTCTTGTTGTTCCTCGACTTCCTCGGATGTCGATGAACCATCGAGCCACTCGGATAGCGAAAGTGGCGAGTACAGTGTAGGTGGCGAGTATTTCGATGATTCCGAGTCAGATTGGTGATTGTGGTCAGAGCTACTCTCTTCGAATGGAATTTCCTGGCAGATTGAAATTATAAGTGGCACGTAGAAGGTCTTCACCATGTATTCCAGAATCGGAATAGCCTCTCCACTGAAGTGTCGTGGAAGCACCACCGGGGTGTCCTCTCTGCATGAACGGCACGCTGAGTGGTGCACAGGTGCAAAGACGAAAGCAGACGTACAACGCAGACAGTTGGGCATGAGCATCAAGTATGGCGTCCCGGACAAGGACGATGAGGAAGGATTCCTTTGGATATGGGGTGTCTGTCGCGTCTTCTGTTTCGATGACTGCTTGAATCCTGGCACAGTCAACTAGAGCAGTATTAAGCACCACCCGTAGTCGTTTTTCTGTCTCTTCATCCATGACCTGATCCGTACTATCCCAGAGATCGTCGTCTAACGCTAGAATTTGATCGAGTAGACCGACCACACGCTCGCTTGTGAATGGGACCGGACCCTTGTCAGATGTAAAATGGATCGTTTGGACTTGGAGAATCATCGAACTCACTGATTTGAGCCACCTAGGTAATTTCAACGCGTTCTTGAGAGTGTCGACGAACGGCGAGACGGAAGGTGGCCACAGACACGCGTCTTCGCAGGCCTCATGAAGACATACGTCTTTCTTGACGAGCTCGAAATACGTTGCCATCAACGCCTAGGAGAACGCGTGCAAAACGTAAAGGACTCGATGGGCCGTGAAAGTGGCCTGTCGCGAAAATCAGACTGTACAAGTTGAAAACTGAGGTGCTTTAGGTGGTGGTGCCAGTGAACTTTGCCCGACTAAAACAAGTAAGGGTTCAATTCGGTGGAACACACACAACTTGTGACCACGGTGGCGATTTACAGTTCAACAAGTTCGTAGGATCGCCGCCGTGGGAAATTCTAACACTCACGGAGGCAGGAGTTGACAAAATTACATAATACGTGTTGATGAAAACGCCGATTTTCAGATTTCAGATAGATAGATATGAACAATCTCGGGGCCCCTACTCAAGCAAGATATCCGCTATGTACATCTAGACATACATCAAGAATCGGCACTCTACCACCGCACGCTTGTACAAATTTATTTCTCTTCCTCAGATTTTTGCTTCAACTTTCGAGGCGGAAATTTCACCTTTCCCTCGCCTTCCAATCTCGCTCTTTGTTCATCAATCTTCCACCCTTCTACCCGGTCCTCGTCACTAAGAAGTGATGCGATTAGTTTGTCCCTGACTTCTTCGAACTTCCTCTCCAAGGTGCTGGCATGGTTGCCCGCAAGTCGACATAAAATTGTAGCGTAGTGCCACGCTCCCAGAGGTGTAGATATGTCTATTTTCTCTACAAGCCGCTCGAAAAGATAGACGAACTGTGAAAAGTATCAATCCCATCGACATGCTCTGGCGTAGGGAATACGTACGTTGTCGTCGCGGAGGATGGCAACTGGTAAGACTACAATCGGGCCGTCGGTTTGGACGCCATACACTGGAAAATTCGTGATCCCGATGGCATGGAGAAATTTGACGGATGATGTGAGGTACATCCTTAGCTGATTCGTGCCTTTCATCGCGCCGTCAGACGTCTTCTTGTTCTCCACTGTCAAGATAGGCAACTCGAGATGGGCAGCATCTGCGAGTCGGACACGCTGAACCTTGTCGGCCAATTTGTCGATGGATTCTGCTGAACCGTCCTCTTCTTCGTCGGATGGCTGGGTACCGGTAGAAGTGGGGATAGAAGATAATAGCATGTCGTAACGAGCTCCACCTGTTTCCGTTAGAGAAGCAAATGAAGGATCGGGGACAGCCAACGAATTGGACGTCTTAGTAGATGTTTCGTCCTGACCCTTTTGGGCTCTGGATGTGCGTACTGAATCCGTGACGTTCTTTCCTTTGGCACCATCATGCCTTTTGGCGGGGGAATCGACGAGCCGGAGGTGGCGGGCAATTTTCGACGATACGTTTGGGAGATCGACCAGTAACCGCCCGAGTGCATCACATCGTCCGGTTGACGGAAATTGGCCGAGCCCGGAAATAATCTGGGCCTCCGTTTCGTTATCAGTTTCCTGTATCCAGTGAGACCATTGGGAATAGACATATAAAATATTCCGAGCCTCATGAAGATCTGTTGATGGACAACAACCACGATCTTGTAACCAGCTGATAAGATCCGTGGCTGTACTGTTGATTAGACGCAACATTGTCCTCTGAAACTCTACTCGGCCGCTCTTTTTCAAGTTGTCGCTCTTCGGAAAGTGAAGCGTAGCTTCCAAGCTGTAGAATTGTCAATAGAGACATAATAGTGTCGCTGAAGACATACGTAGGACGGGAGTGTGGATCTTCGAGGTGTCCAACTAATCGCCCGCCAGCCGACTTATCTTGGTTCCGTTGTTCGACGAGTCGTATGAAAAAATCGAACAACAATCGGTCGTGGTCATGCCGCCAATTCACCTCACTAATATTCTCTTCCAGCTTCGTCTTTTCGCGACACCTCCGAGATGCCTGAAAGATGGCAGAAAAGCTTTGTTCCAGAATTTGCAAATCGACTGGAAACTCTTTCACGGGGATGCATTTAACTGCACTGGGTCGCGTCTTCAGTACCGCTACCTCCTTCAAGAGTTCTTCCACACATGGTTCAACAGATGGATCGACGGAAGGGAGATCCTCCTAGAAACGACGGTGAGACAACTTGGAGGAAATCGTGTGATATTGAGTAAAACACGAACCCTGGCTTCCCATGTTTCTGGCCAGATAAAACACGTCGTCGCACTGTACTCCTCCCGGAAACTTAAATCGAACGCAATCGACTGTGGTATCACCCGACGATCGAACATCCAACGGAAAACTCGATGGTCATTCTTCTCAGTGGTCGCAGCGAATCTGTACGACCAGTGATCAAATGTTGTCGAATTATGATAATGTACTTACTCGGAACATGATAACCTTGAACAAAACGTTGGAATATCGTCTCCGCATCCATGCGGTTCTCGGACCTCTCTACACAAGTAATCAATGAAATAGTGTTCGCCAGGGATTCTCACGACTCACGGAATTTGCAGGCTTCCTTCCTTTGACGCAAATGACGATTGTGACGTTGGATAACTTTCAAATCAAGTCATGAATCACGCTCATCTGCAACGAACAGAGACTCACTTACGATCGCTGTGTAATCGTCGACGGTCGGGGAGGTGGCATCGAAGTACCAGAGCCAGACCTACAGAATGCGACAGTGAGATTGTGCGGGGCACGTCAGAACGCGGGAAACGTACGAGCTGATGTTGTCTGGTTTCTTATGCTGAGGTGGCATCCTGGCCCTATGTTCAAATCAATGACCAGGAGGCGACTGTATGCAAATACCCACTCTTCCGACTCCGAATAACTCTGGCTTTTAACCCACCGGCTAACCATATCCCTGCTTCCATTGTCAGCCCTTTCAAGACCAGGGTCTCCCTTATCGATATCCGTATCGATTCGCCACGAGAGCGGCGAACACGATTGTGTCTCGCCCATAACTCCGCTCACAGAGTCCCTGACCGAGTCATGCACAGCAACGATGTACCGTTCTAGGCTGCATAATAACCGACAGATCACAACAGCTGCCGATGGCAAGGATAAATCGAGCACGACTGGGGCCTCTATCTCCCCAACATGCACCCGCGGCTGCATGTGACGATATCGGCCATCAGTCAAGAGCAACCGAAATCATGGAAAATTTTCTTACCAGGGCACGGTCTGAAGGCAGCTCATCTTCATCTTCGAGCCATCCTACGAATATTCTGATCACCGTCCCGTACTTTGAGAATGACAGTCCAACAAGCGGTTCCTTGATATGCCACACCCGCCGCTGATAAAGTAAGCTAGACATCGATACCGAAAGTTGTTCCTCGTCGGCCATGCACAGAATAGGTATGTGGCATCTTGACGGCGGAGTCGCGGATGGGGGATATGCACCGAAATATGCCTCGAACTGTGTGGACAGAAAACGTTGCTCTTGTTCTTCCTCGACCTCCTCCGATGTTGATGAACCATCGAGCCACTCGGATAGCGAAAGTGGCGAGTACAGTGTAGGTGGCGAGTATTTCGATGACTCCGAGTCAGATTGGTGATTGTGGTCAGAGCTACTCTCTTCGAATGGAATCTCTTGGCAGATTGAGATTATAAGTGGGACGTAGAAGGTCTTTACCATGTATTCCAGGATCGGAATGGCTTCTCCGCTGAAATGTCGTGGGAACACCACCGGGGTGTCCTCTCTGCATGAACGGCGCACTGAGTGATGTACAGGTTCAAAAACGAGAGTAGACGTACAACGCAGATAGTTGCGTGTGAGCATTCAGTATGGCGTCTCTGGCGAGAATGACAAGGAAGGATTCCTTTGGATATGGGGTATCCGTCACGTCTTCGGCTTCGATGACTGCTTGGATCCTGGCACAGTCAACAAGGGCAGTATTGAGCACCACCCGTAGTCGTTTTTCTGTCTCTTCGTCCATGACATGATCTGTACTGTCCCAGAGATCGTCGTCTAACTCTCGAATTTGATCGAGCAGACCGACCACGCGTTCGCTTGTAAACAGGACCGGATCCTTATGAGATGTGAAATGAATGACTTGGACTTGAAGCGCCACCGAACTCACTGATTTCAGCCACCCAGGTAATTTCAACGCGTTCTTCAGGGAGTCAACGAACAGCGAGACGGAAGGTGGCCACAGAGACGCGTCTTCGCAAGCCTCGTGAAGACATACATCTTGCTTGACGATATCGAAGTACGTTGCCATCGACGCCTGGGAGGAGAACACGTGCAAAACGTAAAAGACTCAACGGGTCGTGAAAGTAGCTTGTCGAGAAAATCAGACTGTACAAGTTGAAAACTGAGGTGCTTGACGTGGTATCGCCAGTGAACAGTTGCCTGACTAAAAGAAAGTAAGCGTTCAATTCGGTGCAACACACGCGACTAGAGATCACAGTGGCGACTTACCAACAAGTTCGTAGGATCGACGCCGTGGGAAATTTTAACATTTCATGAACACCGCTAGTTCAACCTAGAGTACCAGTTCTGTGCTCTACGTCTTATCGTGCGAATGCCCATCCGTGGGGTATGGCGAACGAGGCATTGACGTGGCACTTCATGCTGCATGGGAACGACCAAACGGCGGTCTGGAAATCCGAAAGTGCCTGGACGTCTCGAATATGGGAGAGGCTCGACTGGCACCGGGATGTTGAGCGAGAAACTCCTCCCTACTTGTTGTAACCCAACCAGTAACCAATCCCATCTGAGGCCACTAGTGCGCCGCCTGTTCCACTTGGTTTTACTCCTCTTGCGGTCGCGATTGGTAATTCCCCAAACCCCCACGGAACTTCGGAAGGGCAGCGGTTGGGGTAGCGGTAGCCCCCTGAAGAGAGCTTTCGCGGGCTCGAAACCGTCGCGTTTCCCCTACCTGTCTAGGTTCGCCCTGCAGTTGCCAGCACGCCCGGCCCTGATCTTTGGAGAGGGGCGCGCGACGGACGCACAAGCAGAATCGACAGCTCTCTTCCTCGCACACGGACTACGAACTGGTACCTTCAGCACCCCAGTTCGCCCAGCTGGGGTCAGATATCCAACCCAACTCGACGACGAAATCACATGGGCAACGACTACACATGGAACTCTCTCAAGATACGGTGGACACGAGTCACTGGCAGAAAGGGACAATGCACCCTCACCGCATGGATCACATATGTCGGTAGAGTGGCACTGTACTAACACTCGAGATCGGTCGTGCACACCTCTGGTTCTTCCCAGGCCCACTGTCTGAACATTTCGGACTGGCAGTCCAAATCCCTCCGCGTTCAACGCACTCCGGGAAACGCTAGTTTGGTCTACTGGGAAGAGTGTTTTGTCGGTCTCCTGCAACGACAGACACATGACGCCTACATGGCGGATGGCAATTATCGTCGCATCCTCCTGTCAGTTTTCAGTTTTTCCTACTTTTCTGTGTTTGATGGTGATGCCACTTCTCACAGTTCCAGCAACATTGGTGTGGAACCCAGTAGGCTTGGCCTTTGCTTCGCGGTGACCTCAATACATTGATGTCCGAGCCTCCTTACCGATGGGCGAATTCGAAATCTATACATCTGGTTGTACACAACGTCCACTGCACCCTCACAGACGTGATGAAATATCCAATCCAATCAGTGCATCCAACACAACGTCTGAAGGTGCTACATATTAACAGTCTACTCTCGAACAGCGATTTCTATACTACTTTTCCAACCACCACCAGACCGCGTGATTCAGATTTTGACAGGTACTCGTCCCGTCGCTACCCGTTCGCCCAGAATTACAGCTGCAGCAGCCTCCAGTGCAGGGGCAGTGTTCTCGAAACTCCCGATGCACTCATATCCGATATCCGGGGCATTCAAGAGGTCGTACGGCCCACGACTCGCAAGTAATCTCACCGCGGTACCACTCGGGACGTGCCTGCGCAGCTTGCGCAAGTATGCCACCTGCCAATCGCGGCGATTCGCGTCCTCCGTCACGAAAATCAGAAGCGCCGCCTGGGTGAGCGCGGTGACTACCTCCGCCGGTATGTCATCCTCCGGGTTCGGTAGTTTGTTATAAGCGATATGTTGCGTGCGCTCCCGACGCTTCTGCACACGTGCTACTAGGGCACGGTAGTCTGTACCTGTCGGCGTCAGCACCAACACAGGACCCGGTCCCTTTATGACCGCCGTGGATAGGGCATACGCCTTCTCGCTCAGCTTTGCATTTGCTTTCAGAAGTTCTGCCAGCTTCTCTTCATCCAAGTCACCGAGCACGCTCTCCCACGTGCCCGCAAAACGTGCCTTGAGTTCATCGATCCGCTTTCCACTCTCCCTCAGCGCCTCGAGCGACAGCTCCCCCCTCTCGACGGCCGTGTACGTTTTTCGTACGGCTCCTATCTGCTCAAACCTCGTGTGGGAGATCATTGCCACATCCGCACCCGCTTGCAAGCTTAAAACCGCTGCTCTCTGCGTCCCGTATTTCCTGGAAACTGCGGCCATCTCGAGGCAATCCGTGACGACCACGCCCCGGAACCCCAGTGTACCACGAAGAAACCCTCTCGTCATTGACGGAGAACACGAGCACGGTGTTTCTCTATCATCTTCCCCCACGACGTTCGGGAGCGCGATGTGGGCTGTCATGATGGTGGCTACCTGAGATGTAACCAGCGCTTGGAACGGAATCAGCTCTGTCTGGTAGAGTTGAGCCTCCGTTTTCTGGATGATCGGTAGACCGGTATGGGAATCGGTGTCTGTATCCCCATGCCCCGGAAAATGCTTTGCAGACGGTGCGATACCACCCTCTGTGAGTCCTTTGCTTACCGCTACAGCATACCTCGCAACGTCGTGCGGGTCTAAACGCACACATGAGCTGCGGTCATCTGAGCTCGGCAAAGCAGTGCTTACCATCGCCGAACGAACGCACCCCTGTGGAGACGCATCGTGTCGGCCGAGATTTACACGAGCTGTAGCTGCTTACCGATCACTGGATTGCGAGGTTCCGAGTTCACGTCCGCGACGGGACTGTATACCCAGTTGATTCCCGCGAGCTTCATCTCCCTGGCTGTGCTGAGCGAGCACGATCTCGCGATCTCTGGGTCGCCCGTGGCAGCGAGCGCCATCGCACCCGGACTGGCGATCCTCAGTTCAGTGCTCGCGGCCGTACAGACCAAAGGCTCACAATTGGGTCGCGTCTTCGCTGTTGGCGCTGAATGCGGAAATGAGTCCTACGAAATAAAAATAAAAATAAAGCGTTGAAAGCGAACGGGAAAAGCACCGTGATCGACTGACCGTTCTCTTGATCTATCCCGATCATGAGGGGCCGAGCATGTCCGCAGTCTTTGGCAAGCCGCTGCAAACTCTTGACGAGCCCGTGGGTCTGCTTGACGCCTATAAAAACGTGGACGTACGCCAGGTCAGGCTATCACCGATCAGCGACGGACGGGGGAGAGTCACTTTTGATGTTCCTGCCAAAGAGAATGACGTTACTGCGCACGATGACCGTTCGAAGAGTGGGTCAGGAAAGTCAGGTTTACGCGCGCGGAACATACCCGACGTAATAATCGCGAACGAGCGTCTTGATGTCGTCGTTGATTTCGGGGCCGTGAAACCCGACGACAAAGTGCTTTGAACGTCGTGCCGGTCGTTCTGTGTGAGGCTGTGGATACTAGACGGAACGCTTACCTGTCCGATCTCGCGCTTATCGGCTTCGGTCAGGGTGGTCATCTGGTCGGGAGCTCAGGAATCGAGGAGACGTCGGATGTCCGTGGGCCCGGCAAGTGCCTCGATCTATCTGGTTGCCTGGTTCCACTGAAGTGCTCGACGTGGTTGGATCAGGTTGGCCAGAGCAAGCGACGTACAACCGTTGAAAAGGTTTTCTTGCTGGTCTGTCTACCAGAGAAAGGTCATGGGATATTGTTACGTAACGACAAATACGACGCTACATGCAAGACGGATATTCGTACAGTACCAAGTACTACAACAAAATGCGGCAACGAGAACGTGGAGAGAGAGCGAGAACAAGGTATAATCGAGCGAGGATTCATACATGTGGGTGATCACTAAAGCCAAAAGGTCCATGTTTTTCGTTCATAGGAATTTGCATAGCGCTGAGGTGCGTAAGGATGGTCTTGTTTTTTTCGTCGTATGCAGCATAGCCTGACTCCCGTCGCGTCTGTAAGTCGTGGTGTCGTGGAGCGGGCATCTCGAGCGAGGTGATGTCGACGTGGCGCGCATACATGGCTGGCACGAGGGACCTGCCGCTCTCGTACAGATAATCATGTCTCCCTAGAGAAAAAAAGCAACGCAAAAAAGCAAACAGCAAGCGACGGCGAGGCAAAGAAAGGAAAAAAGATTGGTCTACCGCATGAACCCTACCATCTCGACCATCTCCCATGGTTCCGCCGTCCCGTTCAGCGCTCTGCCTTCCCGTTTGGCGCGCATCGCCGCCTTGAATTCCGACCCGCCGATTTTGGATCCCGCAGCCATTTTTTGACGGGGCCGGATGAGGCCCGCGCTGTCATCATCATCGTCACGTGACATCGACGAGGATGACCGGGAAGCGAGATGAGCAGGGATGGGCGGGACGGGTGGAAGCGGGCCCGAATGATAGATATGTTTTGGGCGGGACTTGGGAGGATGAGGCGAGCGGACGCGTACGCTCGCGGAGAGGGTGACCGCATGCACGCTCTCGTCGGAGCTGATCGAGAACGCGAGCGAGCGCGCGTCATCTGGCTGTGCATGCGTGCGACGCGAGATGGAGCGTGTGCGTCCGCGGGGTGAGCGCTTTGGCGTGAAAGTGGACTTGGACACGGCGGTCTTGGGTGTGGAAGGGAGGGCGGTGCGTGGGGTGGTGGGGAAGACGGCGGTTGCGGGGACCTCGTCGCCGAGTCTGCGGCGGAGACGCTCGAGCTTGGTGCGCCGCTGAGCAGGGTCGAAAGGCGCGTCCGAGTAAGAGGACCCGGATGCGGACGAAGGGGCGTTGGAAATGATCGAGGGTGCGACGGAGAGCACTGAGCCGCGATGATCGCTGGTTGAGAAGGGGTCATTTAACGACACGGGAGAGTCTGGGGCATCGATGGTGGTAGAAGAAGGGGAGGGTTTGAGGAGCGGAGGGAGATGGGTCGGTTTGCGTTTGCGCCAGATGGATTCGGTGTCTGTGGCTGTGACATTGTGGGTGAGCTTAGCTCGGAAATGACAGGCTGATCAAACGTACGCGAGTCGTCGTTCTCGAGCACGCGAGGGACGTCACCCAAAACTTTGCTGAGCTTTTTGGAGGAGCGAACGAGTGCGATGCGTTTGTGGAACGAGAGCACGTTCGAGGTGGGAGGGGGAGGGGGAAATGCGACGGGAGGGTAAGACATGGTATTAATGGTGGATGGTAGAGTCTAAGTGTAGCTGGTACCAGACCAGAAGAGAGTCGCGATGGGAGGACGACATCAACTTGGACGAGTTTAAAGGTGGGCGAGAAGCGGCGAAGATCCATACACGAAACAAAAGAACGTCCCATTGTGTCGAAACACAATAACTCAGGGAAGCATCAAACAAGCGTCCAAATGGGGAAACGAGCGTGGTAGTAGCACGGCACCGTTGAGGAGTAGAATGTACCTTGCTAGCGTAGTGTAGTTCGAAATGTCCATCCGCTGGTCCCTCGTACACGTTCTCCCCTCCAACCTTGCCCGCTCGTCGCACTGTGCCGTCGTGACCAATGCTGGTCG
>JBBPJX010000362.1:0-17661 GCA_038088955.1 Neotropicomus parvogracilis
CAGTTGCGCATGTGGTGGTAAGTACTACGCCCAGTTCTATGAGTCGTTATAGCCAGAATCGATGGATATGAATATTGATTACGCTGCTCTGTTCCCAGTGAAAGTTACTTATTAGACTACAGGACAGGACTGTCAACATGTACGGGTCCGATTTCCATCGTGCATTTCTTCGGCATGTTGGAGATATAGACTGCCACGTACTCTTCTTTCCTAATTTGCCATATATGGACGTTCATTTACTACCCGTGCGACTCGCAGCGCGTCTTTTCCTCCAGTCTCTTCTTCACCACTGGAGGTAAGTTACGCTCGTGTTTACCCATTACCATATATACTAATGTACCTAGGACTTAACTGTCCTTTCCATAGCTCGCTCATCTAACCGTTCGGTCATGTTCTCTCACATGGCAGGATCGACATCCACCCATTCTCCTTGATCTTGGCGCCCTTGTGGTCGAAATACCTCTCGTTTTCGAAATTCCATTTGTCGAGAGCCCGTACCATATCACCCAAGCCATCGCAATATATCGTGACTTGTGAGTACTGCAGTGGCGTTCTGGATAATCCGTTCCCAAACATCTATCGTCGGGTAAACATCGTGTCGCAGTTCCCCGACTCGGATCAAAAGTGTGGTGAACTTGACGGCGTGCTATTTACTACTTCACCACTGATCCATTCTCCTTTCGGACGTGGGGTATGAGGATTCCTGAGAGCGTCCATGACGCCCCCTTTTGCCTGCTGACTTGACTCAGGATGACGTTCAAGTTGGATCTATCGGAACACTTGTCGAACGAAAAGACAAAGCGCATGAAATCAGAACCTGCTCTCGATGGATTAAATAACGGAACCAAAGTACCGACGTTAAAAACACCTTCAAGTTTGCTCGCTAAAAGCGCATTCCAGTGCTAAACGAGCGAGAAAAGTCTCCCCCGAAAGACGTTGGTACTGCGCGCACTCGGAATCGATGCAGCCTGGTCGCAGTGGTTACTGTAAATGCGTCCCCAGTGGGCCCGGGCTTTCCACTGGTGCGCCGTCGATCATCACTGGCACTGCGCGGATCGGGATAACGGTATGTACTGTCACTGTCGCTATCATACGCTGCCGCCAGTGCCCTTCTTTATCGTCGCTCGCGAGCCACTGAGCTGTCATGAATCAGACGACCATAGTTCAAGGACTCGGAACCCTGCAACTCCTCGTTTGGGTTCAATGAAAACCAATAAATTAGCGCGCTGCTCCCTCGAACGTCGGGCGTCGGATGGAAAGTTCAGACGAGCGCCGACTGCCAAGCACGAGAGTAATCGTCCGGCGACCATGCCAGATCGCTCGTTCAGAGGACGTTCAATCAGCCATGTCGTTGAAAGCGTTGTGAGAAAGGTTCGGTCACTGTCTGGATGTACAACATGATGTTTTGTTCGTCTTGCTTGGTTGCTGAGTCGTTGCGGGTCCTCACGTCTGAGCCCGCACGTTTTGCTGATTAGTCCGGGTCGTGGCCTACGTTGCTCGACGGGTTCTCGCTCTGATCCCCAACGATCGTTGTAGTACACTTAACTCTCCCGCTCTACATCCAAGATGGCCATAGATAGAAGCACTGTGACACAATGACGAGACAAATAAGCTCGGACAAGCCTTGTATATTGCGGTACAGCTGGTTACAGAATATATGGAAGTACTCAGGCTGTGGTGGTGCAAGATTTTGTTGCTAGTGTATCCAGGCTCGGGGGACTCTTACCATAAGTGTATCCCCGATCAAAAAAGCACTAGGCGGCGCGGGCGGCGGAGTCAATCGACGAAGATGTAGACTGACCTTTTTGAATCGGAGATGCATACTCTTGACTCGAACGATTACAACATTAAATAGGTCAAGCTACGAGTCCCAACACTACGTAGAAATGCAAGACCAGAAATATTTTCAGTCTCTAGAACTTGTCTGAAGTGGACTCGGATGCTGTTGCGTCCATCGAGTTACTCCGCTCGTACGTCACTTTATCATATACCCAATCCCGCAGGTGTGAACAGCCCACTGGCAAACTCTCATCAAAGAGTTGGGACGGGCTAAGCGAAGCGAATAGCTGCCTTTTAGGACGCCATATCTAGACTAGGTCAGGTTCGACACTCATTTGGCCATAGTCACTTGACCTCCACCAATCACGATTCTCAAATTGCGCCTTCGGAAAGCATCATGGGATAACGTTACACCTCCGCCTTTCTGATGCGGCTTGTCTGTGGTAAGGTTACGAGTCATAAAATCCCCCGCCTCTTCTAAGCTCAATATAGACACGTGTAATTGTTCTGATGCAACGTCACCGCAACAATAGCCAACGACGGCAATGACTTAAAACTGTGCTAGTGGCCAGTGCCACGGCACCACAGTGATAACAACGACAATGCGGCTCACCCCGTGGCCAACACTTCCACCCCGTGTCGCGCACTGGCGTGCGCGCTGACAACGTTGCGAGCGCAGGGTTCGCGATAACGACGGCGCAAATGACGTCGATGACGACGGAGTACTAACAGCATGACACGGCGTCCGCCGTCCCACCTGGCCCTGGTCACCCCCGCCCCGCTCAAGATGCCCGTGTCAGGGTCCAAGTAGGTCCGTGTGGCGGCCACCGAACTAACAAAAGTTTGGGACAGGCTTTAGCGAGCAAAAGGTCGACCTTTGGACCCCATATTTGGTCTAGGTCAGGTTCAACACTTGATTGGCCCAGTCGCTAGGCCCCCACCAATAAATCAAACTGCGCCATTGGAAAGCGTCAAGCGGTAATTTTACAACTCTGCCTTGCTGATAAAGGATACACATACCAGGCTGCAGACTCGGAGAACAGAAAAGGGTACACAGCCAATGTGAAGTAACGAAGCTGCAATAACATTCATCTTTGATAGTCATCACACTTTTTTGGTCTTGGCAGGTGTTAATTCCCGTGCCAGGGTCCTGATGGCAGCCAGACAGACCCATACTCGGAGGGTACCCGCGATGTTGCCCAAGCTGGTAAAATGGTAAATCCTAAATACACTAGGGGACATGGATGACAAGCTGATAGGAGGGGGGGAGAATATGGGGTCAACAAGTAAGGTCATCGCTTTTATACAATGCATAGAAAGGATAGCTGAATTCTAGCCAAGCAGTGTCTGTCAATGGAGTCCAGGTGACACGGACCAGAATGGTTTCTCGGACTTTTTACCGGCTGTGGTCACCGTGTCTCATAGGGACCCTGAAAAGCAAAATGGTCACGACATTCCTGGTCGGGTCTTTGAACCAATTGTCAACAGATTTTGTCACTTTTGCTGATGTAACTCCAACAGTATAAATTCTGGCGGGAGTTTGACCACCTCTTTCAAATAGACTACGACCACTCTCGAAACACGACACGAAAATGGGTCACTTGATAACGTTGGCAACGTATGTTGTATTCATTGTCCTGGTGCTGTACCGCTGACGTTCGTCCTAGCTGGTAAAGTCTCAGCTTCGAACGAACGAGGTACACCGCTGATCCTTTACAGCTCTCTTAATCAATGGGCCCTAGATTTCCAGGCAAGCCAGTAATCTCATTTTTTGTGCTGCTCGTTCATTTTGTGTGACAGGGAAACTATGAAATCATTGAGAGTATCGTCATAGCTAAACAACGAGGCGCAACCCTCAGAGTAGGCCCAGAGCTAGAGATCCCGTGGGTGTTGAGACTTTTATGACGGTCACGTACTCAGCCAAAATAGAGGCTACGGTTGTTATGACCACTTTCTCGAAGGTCCCTACTTTTCTTGGTTCAGTGTAAATGAACCTGATGGACAAACAATAGGAGACACGGTGCTGGATTCTTGGGAGGTGCTCGCAAAGATTCTTGCAGGCGAAGACACCATGGGAATCGTCTGCGACATTGGCATGTTCGTGAACATACTACGTAAATGCCACGATTCACTGACGCGAAGCTGTCAGGCCAGTCGTGCATAAGAACGTAATCTACAATTGCAGGATCATCGTTCATAACAAGCAGATCGTATTGATCCGTCCGAAGATGTGGCTTGCAAACGATGGTAATTACCGTGAAATGAGATACTTTACGCCATGGATGAAGCATCGTGAATGGGAGGACCACTTTTTGCCCAGGATCATTCAGGCGGTCACTAAACAGGTGAGGACCTCGTGTTGAACTAGGAGGAACGACGTTGATGAGCGGCAGGTTAAAGTGCCGTTCGGAGACTGCGTGATCAGTACGCTCGATACTTGTATTGGTGTTGAGCTTTGCGAGGAGCTATTCACTCCTGCTAGGTTGGTGCTGGTGTGGGTTGATAATACGGCCAACATAAAGACTAACCAGATCAGTCCACACATTCAGATGGGTCTCGATGGGGTCGAGATTATCACCAACTCGAGTGGTAGCCATCACGAGCTCCGGAAGCTTTACACTCGGGTTGAACTTATCAAAGAAGCGACGTTGAAGGTGAGACGGAATAACACCTCGAACGACACGGAACTGGATAAATATCCATGCATCAGTTAGGAGGAGTGTACCTGTATGCCAATCAGCAAGGGTGCGATGGGGATCGACTATACTACGACGGATGTGCGATGATCGCGATGAATGGGCATATCGTCGCACAGGGTTCCCAGTTCTCGCTCAGTGATGTGGAGGTCGTCACGGCTACCATTGACATTGAGAACGTGCGTGCACACCGCACGTCACGCAGTCGGGGACTGCAGGCGGCTACGACCCCAAAATATCACCGCATCGAAGTTCCGTTCGCACTCTCTGTCGGTAAGTTTGGAGAAACGAATGAAGAACGGACCTTGGGCCTCGCAGTAACACTACGGGAAGCTAAATTCCACATCCCTGAGGAGGAAATCGCGTCCGTTTCTTCTGCTTTCACAAGTTTACTGTAAACGTTTTTTGACAGGCTTGGACCTGCGTGTTGGCTCTGGGATTACCTCCGACGATCTCGAACGCAAGGGTATTTTGTACCTCTCAGCGGTGGCATCGACAGCTGCGCTACGGCGATCATTGTGTACTCCATGTGCCGCCTGGTTGCTGAAGCTGCCACTCGAGCGAGTACGTGCATTCAACATCTTTCATGATCACGTTGTGATCGTTGATAGACAAGCAGGTCATTGCTGATGCCCGGCGTGTCGTGGGCGAACCCGACGACTCAAGCTACATGCCTTCAGACCCCAGGGAATTTTGCAGTCGTGTGTTCCACACGTCTTACATGGGAACCGAAAATTCGAGTGCCGAGACAAGGAAGAGGGCGAAAGGCCTCGCAGAAGCGATCGGAAGGTTCCGTCACCTGCATGTGGAACGTCATGATCTTAACACCATCCACCAGTTACCATATCGATCTCAACATGGACTCCGTCGTCACTGCTGTACGAGACCTGTTTGCATTTGTAACAGGCGCAAGACCGCGGTTTAGAGCGCACGGTGGCACAGCGGCGGAGAACCTTGCTTTGCAGAACATCCAGGTAGGGGGCTTCCTGCGTCGAACTTTTACAGCATCTTCATGGGATCATTACTAGGCCCGGCTGCGTATGGTTCTCTCGTACCTGTTCGCTCAACTCCTTCCTTGGGTAAGAGGCAGACAAGGTGGACTTCTTGTTCTGGGAAGTGCCAACGTAGATGAGAGGTGGGTCATCGCCCCTCTTATCTGCCAAGAACTTTGATATGACCTCGATAGTCTGCGAGGGTACTTGACCAAATACGACTGCTCATCGGGTGAGACACACAGACTTGCCAGTCCCGCACTTCATCCTTATGGTTCTGATCAGCGGACATTAATCCCATTGGAGGTATCAGTAAAACGGACCTGAAAAAATTCATCGCTTACGCAGAAGGTGCCTTCGACCTGCCCATTCTCAGGAGGTACGATCTAATCTCCCTTTCTCGTATTGATCATTACCCCTGATCGGCACAATCGGCCAGCTTCTTGGACGCGATCCCGACGGCCGAGCTCGAGCCAATATCTGAGACCTACATGCAGGCGGACGAGGCAAGCGTCCTGGTTCGTGCATGATCCAACTCGTCTGATGCTTTGGTGTCTCGGCAGGCCGACATGGGCATGACATATGACGAACTCTCTGTTTTCGGAAGGCTCCGGAAGGTAGAAAAGTGCGGCCCGTATAGCACGTTCACCAAGTTGGTGCACGAGTGGGGGTCGTTTTTGTCGCCCGTCCAAGTAGGCCCCTGATCTCTGGATGCATTGTCTGTGCCGAGCTGATGACCCTACGTTGCCGGCAGATCGCGGAAAAGGTGAAACTGTTCTTTTTCGAGCATGCGCGGAACAGACATAAGATGACGACGTTGACTCCGTCGTACCATGCGGCAAGCGCTTCTTCGTCGTGCCTTCTACATCCCCGCTGACGTCGTCGTTAGGAGTCGTACAGCCCTGACGACAATCGTGCGCACGCCGATCAGTCTACGAATGATTAGTGCTGACATGTTTCGACAGGATTCGACCTTCGTCCATTCTTGTATCCGTCGAGGTTCCCCTGGCAATTCAAGAAGATTGATCAGGTTGCTGCCGCGCTGCCTGACAGGTCGAACATGGGACCCGACAAGGCCAAGACTGATTAGTGGTCAACAGGTCAACTCCATAGCGAGGAGACGGGTATGTCCGTTAGTAATGCATTGATGAGTATACAGTGCAGTGTAGGTTTACAGGGGGGGATCGCACCAAGTAACATGTGTTTCAGTAGCCGTACAATAAGTAGAAATGACGAAACCCGTCGCCATCGATGCATCATATCCGCAGGAAACGCGAAATGCCGCTTTGAACGACGATCTTCTTCATGATGGTCGGTTCGGGCGCTGAGGGAAAAGGGCGTGAACTTCAGCACGGTCGGCGCTGGATCGATTGGACACGTACGATCTGTCAGTCCCTCATCCCTGACTTTGCGCTTGATAGCTTCCATGACATCGCTTACGGCCGTCCGATCCAAGTCCCCTCTCGCTTTCATTAGTCCTTCCACGAACGGTATGCACGGTCCGTGGACCTTGGCAAACGCCCAGAACGACAAAAACGCCATACTCTTAGAGGCTTCTAGCATCGCGAGTATGTGTTCGATCACCTCAAAGTACTTTTCTAGCTCCTTGTCCGGTTTGAACTCGCCAAAGTACACAAACACGGCACTGATGTCGGCCTTGATGCGTTCCGTCGCTGCGGGCAAACGTAGTTTGGGCGAATTCGCGAGCGCGGTAAGGTATGTTACAAGGAACGTGTCGAGGAGGTCTTCTACAAGCAGTTCGAACAGAAGTGGTTTGACAAACTGTTGGTCGGACGTGTAGTCCTTCATCGTCACCACGATCTGCTCGATGATTCCGTCGTACCACGCTGCCTGGAACAGCTGCTTCGTCGCCGGTTTCAGGTCGTTGAACATGATATTGACGAACGTTTGCATGCACTTTTTGGCCACATCCAGGCTTCCATCGATGGCGTCGTTGAGCTTTTCATTGATGGGAACGCGATACTTTTCGGAGACGAGCGGTTCGAGTTTAGTGAGAAGGGTTTCTGTGTTGTCGGCTGATTTGAGCTGGTCGTTGGCGAGCGCGAGACAGTACTCGGCGAGACCGGAGACGACCTCCTCTGGTTTCTCTGTTTGCTTTCTGAATTCTGTTTCAACTACCTTGGTCCATTGGTCCTGTATCCCCCGCATGACGCGACTGATCTCTTCGACGACGCGCGCGAGGATCGCACCCTGTCCGCTCTCCATCGCCGCGTCGATTTGTTGGTTCACCATTTGGAAGAGAATCACGGCACCCTGTGTCCCGTACAGCCCATCGCTGTCCACCTCTGGTTGCATCGACCGTGTCGTGAATTCCTGGATTTCAGTCTTCATGAGGTTGGCGGACCACTCGTCAAGCTTCTTCACGATCAGTTTGAGGTAGTCATCAATAAGGCTTTGTTCCTCGCCGTTGAAGAGGGGTGGATCGATGAACTCGGGAGGGACGTTTAGCTCTTTCATACTCTTCTTGTATTCTTTAATCCATGCGTGGACGTGTAGGAGGATGCTCGCCTCGGGTTCCGATTGGATGAGACGTTGCAGCGTTGCATCGAGGGTTTTGTGATACTCTTTGACGTAAAACCCGTACATGTTGTAGTCGGGTGGAAAGCAGGGGGCGACGTCGCTCTCGATGCGAATGATGTCTTGGTATATCCAGCCCAGGTTGTCCAGGAATGCGCCTGGGTCTTGTCGGTACCGCTCCCGGCTGTCGTCGAATGCGGATTGGATGGTCTCCGCGACAGTTTTCATAATCTTGGAGCGGTAGTGTTTAATGACACGAGCGTTGGCTTGCATAGATTTGAACCTAGATGCAGCATCCATTTTGGCAGCTTTTTTGACGAGGCGGATGGCGATCGCCTGGCGAAATCCGTGAGTGTGTTGTCGTGTCACGCCGAAACGTAGTTGATGACACACCTTTTCATCCTCCCTCCCTTCAAACTCTGCTATCTTGATGAGCTTGACGATGACGTCCGGATGACCGGCACGAGCGAGCGGGAGAATGTTGCGCGCCAGATCCATAAGATACGCCTCAAAGTCGACGATCAACTGGGATAGCCTCTCGAATATGCGAGCCAACTTTTGGCGAGATCCAGGAGAAGCCTGCTTTGCCTGGTGCATGGTCTGATTTCGGAATGCCTCGAGACGGTTGATTTGGAAGTGGATGTGAAGCAAGTTGGGAGCGGGACCGACGAGCACTTCGCTGTCCGTGGAAAGCATCTCCTCGAGCATGTCGAGCTTGGAGTTCATTTCCAACAAGTTATTGACCATTTCCTCTGTCTGCTCGAAGTTGCGGTGAACCATGGAGACCTAACAACGGAGGCGTTGGGGTCAAACGCGCGATAATGGGTCCATTGGAGACCAACTCACGCGGCTGATCTGGTCGAACGTCAACACGGCGTTCTGGGGATCTGCACACAACCTGTCGACGGTCCTCATCTCTTCCTTGAGCACCTGGACGTTATTGCGTGTGCTGAAAAGCTTCTTGAGTCCCTCGCGCGTTGCGTCCAGCTGTTCCTTGACGCCGCTTTTGAGTCGGGCGTCGATGGAAGCCTTCTCTTTCTCTAGTTTCTTGCGGAATGCTGCGACCTTGATGAGGTCGTCGGGTGATTGTAGGTACTCGCCGACTGCTTGAGCGGCGGAAATCTGGGAGGCGACCATCGCCATGGCGGGCGAGAACCTGGAAACTGTGCGCTACGACGGCTTTGGCGACGCCCAGGCAGTGGTAGGCCCGACGGTTTGGTGGTGTTGGTCGGTATTAACTACCACGAGTTTTCGCTGCTTGCTGGTTATGGCACCAGCGTTAGTGTAACTTTCTTACTCCATGGCGTTCATGGCAGCGCGTCGCTCACTGTCACCGACGGTCCTCGACCGACTTTTATGTCGACGGAGAGTGCTATCTCGAGCATTCGCCACCGAATCAATACAGGACAAGGACGTGGTGATTGTTGGAGGTGGACCAGTTGGCTTGGCCCTGGCAAGTGCACTAGGTGAGCTCGGTCGGCATTATGAGCTTCCGCGTACTCATCAGGGTCAGAGTCAAATCCGCTAGTGCGCGAGTCAATCAATGTCGCGCTCATCGACGCTGGGGATCTGTCCAAGACTCGCGACTGGTCACTTCCGGCTGACATGTATTCGAACCGTGTCAGTTCAATCACCAACACTTCAAGGACGTTTCTAGAGGGTGAGGATTTAAAATGAGACGAGGAACTCTTCGTGTCAACTTTGTTCAGGAATTGGTGCGTGGTCGCACGTCGACGAATCTCGCACTAGCCCTATACGAGAGATGCAAGTAGGTGGATTGTCTATGGTTTCGCCCAGGGCCGGTTGACATGATTTGAGCGTAGGTTTGGGATGGCATTTCAGATGCACGCATCGTATTTGATGCTGCAGAAATCCCATCTTCTAGCGCCGCTGAATCCAGCGAAATGGCAAGACTGACAGAAAACCTGAACCTGCAACGAGCCTTTCTTCACTACCTCGAAAAGTCGCAAGGCATCCATTTGTTGCAAAAAGTAAAGGTCGAGACTATCCAGCCCGAGGTCGAAGGTAACGGCTGGCCTTTAGTCCACTTGTCGGATGGTACGATCACTCGTGCGAGGTTGCTTGTAAGTCCTCGCCCGATGCTCGTTTTATCTCGACATAAATTGTCTTCAAGGTAGGTGCAGACGGATTCAACTCGCCTGTTCGTTCGTACGCTGGGATTTCATCCTATGGATGGTCGTACGATACCCAGGCTATAGTCGCTACCCTCAACCACGCACCACGCGGTGCGTTCGAGAAGCCTAATCATACGGCCTATCAGAGGTTTCTTCCGACCGGGCCCATTGCCTTCCTTCCCCTTTCTCCCACAGTTTCCTCTTTAGTCTGGTCAACCAGACCACGCTATGCAGCAGTGTTGTGCAACTCAGATCCTGCTGTATTGGCCAGCATGATCAATGCTGCTTTCCGGTTACCAGACGTGTCCATCCGGTATCTTCATGACCGTATTCTGGAGGCAGATGCTGCGGGAAAGACCCTTTCGCACGATGCAATAAACGAGGAAATCACGTTTAGAGAGAGATCTCACAATATCTCACGGTGCTCTGCATACGCCTCTGCGAC
Source organism: Neotropicomus parvogracilis (assembly GCA_038088955.1). Classification (NCBI taxonomy): domain Eukaryota; kingdom Fungi; phylum Basidiomycota; class Agaricomycetes; order Boletales; family Boletaceae; genus Neotropicomus; species Neotropicomus parvogracilis. The sequence goes on from JBBPJX010000362.1 coordinate 10,586, forward strand.
ACTCGCTCTCTCGCGCGGGATTCCGCCAAACGATGCAAATTCTCTCCCTCCTCTCGTCAGTTCGATTCAAGCGGGTACGATTGCCAGCTTCCCCCTCAGATACAGTCACGCAGAAGCATACTTGGGCGAGGGTGCTGGTAGCCGTACCGTCCTTGTTGGGGATGCGGCACACACCGTCCACCCCCTTGCGGGGCAGGGACTTAACCTAGGTCTGGGCGACGTCGAATGTCTCGCTCGCTGTATCGCCAAGACGCTGAGGCATGGGGGAGATATAGGTCAGTTTAAATCACACGGCCGTCTCAGTGGCTGATACTTCGCTTGTTCAAGGGTCTTACACGGCTCTGCGTTCCTATGCAAGAGAGCGTTACTTTGAAAACCACAAAGTCATGTCTGCGGTAGACAAACTTCACAAGCTTTACTCGTCGACGCTCGAGCCCATCGTCTGGGCGCGTTCGGTTGGCCTTGAGGTGGTGAACGAACTAGACGCCGTCAAGGCTGCACTTATGATGGATGCCGGAGGAGGCAGGTCCAAGAGGCCTGGGTGGGAGTGGAATTTGGTTGCACGGGGCGTCGAGGGGATCGCTACTGGGTTGAGCGCTGCGAGAATGTTGAGAGAAAGGATCACGAGTACCAAGTTCTTTGGGTAGCAGCCTGGGATAGCAAACAACGCCAGTGGGATGACTAGTGTAAACAAATGCAAATAACGCGTACCCTAATTGATATGCGTCGAGTCATGCAACACTTTGGACTCGCACCGCCAGCACGAGGAATCTAAGGCGCGAGGTTTCAATACAATGCAGCCAACTACGGTGCCTTCATCACCTCCTCGTTCACCTGAGCCAGCGAACGAAGAAACGGTATATCCAGCGCCACCTCAGAACAAAGGCAGCGCCCCTTTTTCGGTGCTTTCGGGACTCTTTACCAAGCTATCCACGGAGCGCAAGCCGGATCGTCGAAGGCGTCTGCTTAATGCATGGTTCAATGTACGTCGGTGATATCAGCCATCTGCCGTCAGGTTTGACTCTCGTGGCGTAGCATTGGAGGGAACAAGTCGGTCACGACCTTTACCCCGTCCTCCGCCTCATCCTTCCTCAGGCATGTATTTCGAGCGTGAACGAATAGAAGGTAATCTCAAATTATGTGCAGAAAGATCGTGAGCGTGCAGTGTATGGTCTGAAGGAAAAGAACCTCGCCAAGGCTTATATCAAGCTCATTCCACTTGGGTCGAAAGACCCGGATGCAATCCGACTGCTGAACTGGAAGAGACCCTCTGCGAAATACGTTTGTATCTGTGCGAGTTTCTAATAAAATTTATTTGACGCCCATTTAGGCGGGAGCTGGTGACTTCTCCAATGTGCTTTACGAAGTCGTGAGCAAGCGCTCCTCCGTAGTAGACGGATCACTCTCTGTAGACGACCTGAACGGCATACTTGACGAATTGTCGCAGAGCATGGGAAAACAGTATGCGTGTGTCCGGTGTTAGGAAGAGTGCATTGACGTTCGCGTATAGAGACATCCAGTCCAAAATTCTTCAACGCATATACAACCGTACCACCGTCGAAGAGCAGAAATGGATCGTACGTATCGTGCTTAAAGGTATTCGTTCTCTTCAATATCGTTCGTCGGTACTAACGTTGCGTCAGACATGGTCATTTCCGTTAAGGAGACGACTGTTTTGTCGGTATTTCACCCCGACGCGGAAGATTTATTCAACACGTGCTCGGACCTGAAGAAGGTGGCTTGGGAGTTGTCGGATCCGACACGCAGGCTGAAGCCAGAGGTACTGTCACAATATCAGGCAATTTCAGGAGCAGTGCTCATGCGACAACAGGACAAGGCGATCCAGTTATTCCGTGCATTCACTCCCATGCTTTGCAAGCGACCGAAACACAAAATAGAAGAGTCTATCAAGGATATGCAGGGTTGTGCGTTCGTCATCGAAGAAAAATTAGATGGGGAACGTATACAGTTGCACAAACGTGGTAACGAGTATTTCTACTGTTCTAGGTGAGAGAATAAACAGCTCCCCTAGTTCGATTCTTATATATTTTGTAGGAAAGGAAAAGATTACACGGGCCTTTATGGGAAGCATGTCGGTGAGGGCAGTCTGACGCCATACATTGATGCAGCGTTTGATGATCGGGTCGAGGAGTACGTCTATGTAACTCGGAGTTATCGGCTACTCAAATTAAGCACAGAATCATACTGGATGGTGAGATGTTGGTATGGGATCCTGTGTCGGAGCGAAACCTGCCATTCGGCACATTGAAGACTGCTGCACTCGGTATGATCTCGATGAGTTTTTCCTTGGAAAGCACCTTACATCTTACGGTTCAGACAAGTCCAAGGTGGAGCACAATCCTAGACCATGTTGTAGGTGCTCTGATTCGAACTTGTTGATTTTCAACTACCTCTTTCTAGTCAAAGTATTCGATTTGTTGTATCTCAATGGGATGTCCCTCGACAAAAAGTCTCTCAAGTTCCGAAAACGAAATCTACGTGCCTGCATCCGTCCAGTCCCCGGGCGACTAGAGTTCATCGTCGAGTTTGAAGGTAAAACTGCCAAAGATGTGAGGCAGAGGATGGACGAGGTCATGGAGGCCAGGGGAGAAGGTCTCATTTTAAAGCACCCAAATTCAGAATATACGCTCAATGGACGTAACAAGGATTGGGTCAAGGTGAAACCGGAGTATATGGTGCATCTCTTCTCCCCCCTTTTTTCGTGTTACTTATTTTCTTTTACGTAGGACGACTTGGGGGAAACTGTTGATGTACTTGTTGTCGGTGCGCCACACATACTTCATAAGTTGAATCTTACTGAGGGACGTACAGCGGGAAATTATGGAACCAGAAAGCGATCGGGTGGTGTATCTACGCTAATATGTGCTGTGCTCGACGATCGACACGCAGACAACGGCGAGCCAAGGTTAGTGGTTCTTTTGTTTGTCGCCAGTTCCTCAAGACTATCGTATCCCTTCTAGGTACAGCAGCTTTGTACGTATAGGCTCAGGTCTGAGTTTCGTCGACTATGCGTGGATACGCCAAAAACCTTGGAAACCCTGGGATCCAAAAAATCCACCGGAGTTCTTTCACACTTCAAAGCGCAGTCATGATGATAAAGGCGATGTTTACATTGAGCCTGCAGAGTATGTTTTTACCTATGTCTGCTCTGCTGTCTGACACTCGACAGCTCCTTCATACTGAGAGTAAAGGCGGCTGAGATAATTCAGACCGGCAAGCTCATACCATTTTATTGGGTTCTGCAATTGAGTGCTCCACAGATCAGTACCATCTTGGATTGACGATGCGCTTCCCTCGAGCTCTGTCGATTCGAGATGACCTTTCGATTGAGGACTGCGTGACTGCATCAGGTTTGTACTCTCATCTTGAGCATACTTACCACTGACTCGCTATGTTAGCCGTCCTGGAGACTGTGCGTACAGCACGTAAGAGGAAGATGGGGAAGGATGCAAGGCAGGTGCTCGTCGCACTGCGTTTGCCATGCACTGTGACATCAGTCGTAGTTTCGACGACCGGAAGAAGAAGAGAAAGACGACGGTAAAGAAGGTCAGCCACGAAACCGCTCGTGACGCTCGCCCATGACACTCTTCACAGCCGATGGTCTTGCCACAATATCAAGGTCCACGTGCTGATTCGGTTCAAGTTGAGTCGGAGTTGTTTGAGGGGATGAAATTTTGTGAGTAATTATCATATTCGCAATCTACACAATCCAACTTTCACCTGTTTAATAGTGGTGTCCGCGGACCCGAAGTCGAAGACAGGTGAACAGGACCGAAATGAGCTGATGAAATTGTGTGATTTATGTTCGCAGCATTGGCGATTTACTCACCCATTGTAGGATATATGCGCACGGGGGAGGTTGTGTGCAAGTTGCAACCTCTCAGCAGCCTGTGACGGTCGTCTACGGCGGCACCGCGATGCGTATGTCAATGGGTTGCTGAGAACGGGGAATGATAACGAATGTACATTAGCATACGACATCAAGATACTAGTCAACAAGAGTACAGTCGACATCGTTCGGCCTCGATGGATTTTGGACTGCGTCGCGAGAGACGAGCTGGTCCCTCTGAGGAAGAGGTATATTTTGCAGGGGATCTCGATTCAGTCCCGCGGGTTCACAAAGTTCACAGATATTTCTTCCATGCGTCCGACGATCGACAGATATCCGTTGAATACAACGAACGCGATAGCGAGGAAGATGAAGAGATGGGGGAAGAGCCTCGGCAGCCTTCCGGGGATCAGGACGCTAGTCGGAGGACACCCTCGATTCCAGAACGCATTGAAGCCAAGGTGGAGCCTGCGGAGGATGTGGATCCGGCCCTCGCGGACTGGTTGAACGTAGATCCCAGACAGACAACGACCAATGATGGTGATGATAGTGCGACGGAGCCAGAAAGTGACCCCGATTCCGTGAACGACGAAGTTGACAGAGATGCCGATGAATGGATAGCAGTGGAAGCTAGCGGGAGCGAGACCCTTGATTCGTTCCAGGTTTTGGTAAGTCCCTCCGCATCTGCCTACGAAGCGAGTGGTCCAGATGAGTCTTCGCCCGGTAGTCTCTATCCGAAGAGAAATCGGTAAAACAGGTGAGCCTCAACTATTCGGTCTCTTCTTTCGACTGATGATGGGCAGTCCGAGGATGTCTCCATGGGTGGAGCTTCAGATCGCGAATACGATACCACCTTGATATTCAAGCATTTGTACGTACATGGCATCAGTTGCAGACGCCTAGTCTTGCTAAACGCACCTGATTTACAGGTGTTTCTACATCGATTCTCCACGGAATGCACGCAGGAATGAGATGATCGTGAATACAAAATACGAGAAAGAGATTGCTGACCAGTACGTCTTATCGACCATACCCAAAACGGATGACAGCTCATGTAAGAATAAGACTTGTCAAGGTTTCTCGTAATGTCGAAGAAAACGGAGGCAAGATCGTGGATTTGGATGACCCAAAGCTCACTCACGTCGTTCTCGACAAACGGGATGTGTCTCGTAGGGTGACCCTCATGCAGCGTACCTCAACGTAAGCCGCCATCTCTGTACTGTTTGCCCAAGCTGACCTTGTCACAGACCTAAGCGTCGTCGACTCGTCATATCGGACTATATACAAGCGTGTTTGGATGAAGAGACTTTGCTTGACGAGGAGGGTACGTCAAGCGTTTATACGTTTCCATGAGCGAGGTCTCACGAAAGCTCCTGTCAGAGTTCGTGCCTTGATCGATTTGCTGTTGGATGTTTGGATGTATTTCTGTCGCGATGCCCAGAAGTTGATCTGTTGTTAATCGTGATCAGCAACTTATCCTGTTGTGGCCGATCGGTGGTAGTCATATCTTTCGAGACGTTCTTCTTTTCAGTGTCTTTGCAGTTGCGCATGTGGTGGTAAGTACTACGCCCAGTTCTATGAGTCGTTATAGCCAGAATCGATGGATATGAATATTGATTACGCTGCTCTGTTCCCAGTGAAAGTTACTTATTAGACTACAGGACAGAACTGTCAACATGTACGGGTCCGATTTCCATCGTGCATTTCTTCGGCATGTTGGAGATATAGACTGCCACGTACCCTTCTTTCCTAATTTGCCATATATGGACGTTCATTTACCCGCGCGACTCGCGACGCGTCTTTTCCTCCAGTCTCTTCTTCACGACTGGAGGTAAGTTACGCTCGTGTCTACCCATTACCATATATACTGATGTACCTAGGACTTAACTGTCCTTTCCATGGCTCGCTCAGCTGATCGTTCGGCCATGTTCTCTCACACGGCAGGGTCGACATCCACCCGTTCTCCTTGATCTTGGCGCCCTTGTGGTCGAAATACCTCTCGTTTTCGAAATTTCATTTGTCGAGAGCCCGTATCATATCACCCAAGACATCGCAATATATCGTGACTTGTGAGTACTGCAGTGGCGTTCTGGATAATCCGTTCCCAAACATCTATCGTCGGGTAAACGTCGCGTCGCAGTTCCCCGACTCGGATCAAAAGTGTCGGTGAACTTGACGGCGTGCTATTTACTACTTCCCCACTGATCCATTCTCCTTTCGGACGTGGGATGCGAGGTTCCTGAGAGCGTCCATGACCACCCCCTTTTGCCTGTTGACTTGACTCAGGAGGGGGTTCAAGTTGGATCTATCGGAACACTCGTCGAACGAAAAGACAAAGCGCATGAAATCAGAACCTGCTCTCGATGGATTAAATAACGGAACCAAAGTACCGACGTTAAAAAACACCTTCAAGTTTGCTCGCTAAAAGCGCATTCCAGTGCTAAACGAGCGAGAAAAGTCTCCCCCGAAAGACGTTGGCACTGCGCGCACTCGGGACCGATGCAGCTTGGTCGCAGCGGTTACTGTAAATGCGTCCCCAGTGGGTCCGGGCTTGCCACTGGTGCGCCGTCGATCATCACTGGCACTGTGCGGATCGGGATAACGTTATGTACTGTCGCTGTCGCTGTCATACGGCCGCCCCCAGTGCCCTTCTTTATCGTCGCTCGCGAGCCACTGAGCTGGCATGAATCAGACGACCATAATACGAGGATTCGGAACCCTGCAACCCCTCGTCTGCGTTCAATGAAAACCAATAAATTAGCGCGCTGCTCCCTCGAACGTCGGGCGTCGGATGGAAAGTTCAGACGAGCGCCGACTGCCGAGCACGAGAATAATCGTCCGGCGACCATGCCAGATCGCTCGTTCAGAGGACGTTCAATCGGCCATGTCGTTAAAAGCGTTGTGAGAAAGGTTCGGTCCTGTCTGGATGTACAACATGATGTTTTGTTCGTCTTGCTTGGTTGCTCTGAGTCGTTGCGGGTCCTCACGTCTGAGCCCGCACGTTTTGCTGATTAGTCCGGGTCGTGGCCTACGTTGCTCGACGGGTTCTCACTCTGATCCCCAACGATCGTTGTAGTACACTTAACTCTCCCGCTCTACATCCAAGATGGCCATAGATAGAAGCACTGTGACACAATGACGAGACAAATAAGCTCGGATAAGCCTTGTATATTGCGGTACAGCTGGTTACGCGATATATGAGGTTACTGAGGCGTTGGTGGGGCAA